>JBAMBR010003006.1:0-40000 GCA_037044475.1 Zaprionus obscuricornis | reverse complement strand
TATATACAATGTAAGCAGCATGCATTGTATACATTGATATGCATGTCTGTGCATGTGTATGCTTGTGTGTGCATGTGTGTGCATGTGTGTGCATGCTTCTGTGCATGCTTTTGTGTGTGTATGTTGTGTAATCTAAAGCAGCGAAGATCCTTCGTCGCTTGTTTTGCTGCATATCAACGCAACCTTCGCTGAAATTCAATAAAAAATCTTTTGTTTCTTAAGCTTGCGTTGCATTGAAAACTTTGAGCCAAGGTTTTATATATAAATTTTTTTTCTTATTTATTTTATTTTATTTTATTTTATTTTTTTTTTTGGTTAACTTAACACGAAACATATAAGCAATACGTATATCCCTACCATACTCCTTCCCCTCCCTCCCACACACAGAGCAGCTGCAGCAGCAGCAGCAGCAGTAAGAAAAAAATGGATGCTCTTCGTCAACTACTTGTGGTAAATTTACACGTACGCTACATTTTTACGCTGTGCATTTTAGTAACAAATTCTACAACGTGGGCGTATAGGGAAAGGGGAGGGGGGGGAAGACACTGATAAAGCGCGTTGTGTGGGAGGCGCTGAGCGTGTTCGTGTCACACGTGCGCGTTGTCTATATAATTTTAAATGATTTTGCGCTGCGCTGCGCTGAGCTTCACTGAGCTTTGCGTCTTTTTGTGTCTTTTTCATTAAGCTGCGTTTTGCAGAGATGCTGCGCTGCTAAGTTCAAAAAGTTTTAAGTCTGCTTTAAAGTCTGCTTTTTGGGGGGGAAGGGGAGGTTGAGTGTCATGCAGCATAAAATCGATTAAACAAAATTTTAGACAACATGAAGTAGAAGTAGAAGATGAAGAAGAAGATGAAGAAGAAGATGAAGTAGAAGTAGAAGTAGAAGTAGATGAAGAAGATGAAGATGAAGATGAAGAAGAAGATGAAGAAACAGTTTAATTTCAGTAAACATTAGCAAAAGAATTCAATGAGCTCAACTTGAGCTCAACATTCTTTTGCTAAAGAGATTTACGCAACGAACGCTGCATGACGCTCAAGTTTTCAACTTGCCAGCAAGAGACAGAGAGAGAGAGAGAGTGAGAGAGAGTGATAGAGTGAGGAGTAAGAACTTTCACATTATATATGCGCGTATAAATAATTTTCAATAATTCAACTTTGTATTAATAATGAGCAAGAAGTAAAAGCTTAATTAATATGTTGAAACTGTTGTAATACAAAATTTTAATGAAAAATATTAAGATTAACATTTAATATTTGAAGCTTAGCGCATTTAATATTTGCCATTTTATTGTTGCAGAAAATTTAAGAGTATGAGAGTTGCAGTGCAACGCTGTAGAATGATTGATATGCAAGAAGCAGTAAGCAGTGCTATGCTGACTGCAGAGATGAGAGAGAGAGAGGGAGCAGCGCTGCGAACTGCAAGCAGTGCAACTGTGAAGCGCTGCAACTGACAAGCAGTGTTTACTCATGATCTTAAGCAAAGTGATAGGCAAGAAGCAGTGCTAAGCTATGAGCGTGAGAGTAGCGCTGCCAAGCAGTGCAACTATCAAGCAGTGTTTATGCTAGCTGACCTTAGGCAAGTGACATACAAGCAGTGTTATGCATAGCGACAGAGAGAGAGAGAGAGAGAGACAGCAGCACTGTTAACTGCAAGCAGTGCAACTGTAAACTGATGCAACTGTGTAGCGCTGCAACTGACAAGCAGTATTTACTCATGATCTTAAGCAAAAGTGATATGCAAGATAGCAGTGCTAAGGTAAAAGCTTGCTAACTGCAAGCAGTGCAACTACAAAGCGAAGCCATTGACAAGCAGTGTTATTGCTTATGATCATGAGTGCAATGCAAGCAGCAGTGTTATGCTTAAAGCATGAGAGCAACGCTATCACATGCAAGCAGTGCAGCGTTCAAAACGATGCAACTGACAAGCAGTGTTATTGCTTATGTCAGCTGATCTTACATAGTGAGATGCAAGCAGTGTTATGCATATAGAATTTGAGAGTGACAGCAGCGCTGCCAACTGCAAGCAGTGCAACTGTGAAGCACTGCAACTGACAAGCAGTGTTTTTGCTTATGCTTGTCTGATCTTATGCAAGTGACATGCAAGAAGCAGTGCAAAGCACAAACAACGAGAGAGAGAGAGAGAGAGAGAGAGAGAGAGAGTGTTAGTGCAGTGAGCAGCGCTGCCAACAGCAAGCAGTGCAACTAAAAAGCGAAGCCATTGACAAGCAGTGTTATTGCTTATGATCATGAGTGCAATGCAAGCAGCAGTGTTATGCTCAGAGCGAGAGAACAGCGCTGCCAACTGCAAGCAGTGCAACTGTGAAGCGATGAAACTGACAAGCAGTGTTATTGCTTATGCTTGCATGATCTTATTCAAGTGACATGCAAGAAGCAGATCTATGCATAAAGAAATAGAGAGAGAGAGAGAGAGAGAGAGAGAGATAGATAGAGTGACATCAGTGAGCAAGCAGTGCAGCAGTGCAACTAACAAGCAGTGTTTACTTACATATGCTTGCATGATCTTATTATGTATGTTCGTCTGTGTGTGTTTGTCTGTGTGTGTGTTTTTAGCTTACTGTACGTGCAAATAGAGAAATATATAAAATAAAGTTTCATAAATAAATTTAAATTTGAGTAGTAGTAGTAGTAGCTGTGTATCACACATAGTGTTTCTGTAAGCCAAAGTGTTTGCTTCTTATATAATGCCAAGAAGAAAAAAAACCGTAATCTAATTTGTGCGCTTCATTTGTTGTCGGATATAGGAAAAATAAAAACAATCACAACGAATATTTCTTACTTATTTTTTGTTGCCAGCTTTGCCAATTGGCTGCAGTTGCATTGATGGACGAGCGACACTGTTGTCTCTATGTGTGTATCTGTGTCTCTATCTCTCACTCTTTCTCGCACTCGCTCTCTCTCACTCTCTCTCGCTCTCTCTATGTGTGTCTGTAGTCTGTAATCATAGCTGTATATCTATACAAAACATACGGACTGCCACAAAGTAAGACAGAGACTGTGGGAGATAAACATAGAGAGAGAGAGAGAGAGAGAGAGAGAGAGAAAGAGAGAGAAGTGAGGAGTAGAGCGAAACAAAAAAAACAAAACATATTGTATTCTCTTGCGAATTCTATCACATTGTATTTGTTCATTGGGTTTTTCTACCTTTTATTCTTTATGTGTATTGATTTGAAATGAATCTCCGTGTAAGCTGTCCAGGCGCATAGCGCATAGCGTATCATTTTCTACCTTCTACCACCTTACACTCCTCTTCACAATCCTCCTAGCACTTCTCCTAGCACTCCTCCTAGCACTCCTCCTTTCACTCCTCCTTTCACTCCTCCTAGCACTCCTCCTAGCACTCCTCCTTTCTCTCCTCCTTACACTCCTCCTCATACTCTCTCCTTACACTCCTCCTAGCACTCCTCCTAGCACTTCTTCTTTCACTCCTCCTTTCACTCCTCCTTTCACTCCTCCTTACACTCCTGCTTTCACTCCTCCTTTCACTCCTCCTCATACTCCCTCTCTCCATCATACTCTGCGCAATTCAATGGCAAAACTAGCTTCTACCTTGCCACAAGCAAAAATTGCAATGTTTGTTTTTTGTTTTTTTGTTTTCTTTTGCACCTCCCCCTCTCTCTCTCTCTCTCTTTGATCTCTCTTTCTCATTCGTTTTGCTGCTATTTCTATTATTCTTTTGTTGTAGCTTTAGATTTAGCATATAACTTACTGTCATATTTTCATCTAGCTTTCTCTCACTCTTCCCCTCACACACTCTCTCTCTCTCTCTCTCTCACTCTCTCTCCCTCTCACTCTCTCTCTCTCTTTCTCTCTGTTTTATTTCGCTGGCAAATTTTGGCTACATTCACAGTGCTCCTGGCTCGCCTCTTCTCTTCTCTTCTCTTCTCTTCTCTTCTCTTCTCTTCTCTTCTCTTCTCTTCTCTTCTCTTCTCTTCTCTTCTCTTCCCTTCTCCCATCTCCTGCTGGCATTGCTCTTAGTGCTACACACACTCCACACTCCACACTCCACACTCTACACTCTATGCTTCAGCTATTGTTATTATTGTGCATTCGCTATTCAATGTTGCTTCTCTTCTTCTTGTTGTTGTTGTTTCTCTACTGCTGCTGCTGCTTCTTCTTCTTCATATATATATATATTTTTTTTCCTCGTATTACTTCTAAAAAGTTTCCTTTTTTTTTCTACTTTCTTTTTGTTCTTGCTCGCTGTTGGATGTTGAATACTTTTTGCTTCTGGATTTTGTTAACTTTGTTATTTTCTTTCTTTTTCTTTTTCATTTTCCATTTTCCATTTTTTTTCACTGTTTTCGTTGCTTTTGCTTTACAGTTTGCGCGTTCTATTTGCTTCTTGTTGTTATTGTTGTTGCTGCTCGACGCTATTCAATTTTCAATAAAATATGTAAATTTATACCGCATTTCGTTCTGCTGACTGGTCTCACTGCCACTACCCGCTTCTCACTCCCTCCCTCCCTCCTCCTCCACACATCAGTCGCATCCTATGCCTAGCTCACTGGCTGACTGGCTCTTATCTCAGCCGTTTCTCATCGACAACATCTGATAGCTACAAGTTATGGCCAAGGCAATGCTCCTTTTTTTTTTTTCTACATTTCCCTTCTTCATCTATCTATCTCTCTTCATCTCTCTCTCTCTCTCTCTTGCTGTCTGTGTGTCTGCGTGCTCTACTCTCTGACACTAAGCAGCAAAGTATGTTATTAATTTGTAATTTGTTTACGGTTATTTGTGCACAAATCAAAGGGCAAAGATTGAAACTTTGACTATGCTGCTGCTGCTGCCTCTGCTGCTGCTGCTGCTTTCTCTTTCTCTCACTCTCTACACATTGCTTGCTCTTCTCTCTATCGCTTCTCCCCACAGCACAGCGTAGAAGTGTACAAGTTTATGCTGATAGCCAGCCAGCTATGCTTTCGCTTAGTTTTTCATTCTTTTCTTTTTCTTTTTCATTTTTGTTTTTCCTTCTCTTTGAGTTTGACCAAACACTTCAAAAAAAAAAAATAAAAAAAAATTTCCCAAAAGACAACTTGATGGACTGATTTTTATTTTTTAGCATAGTTTGAATTGCAGTTGAAATGCTTTTGCAATTCGTAGTACTTGCAAAATTGGTTAGTTTTCATTTATAATAAAAAAAATGCCAAGAGAGAGAGAGAGAGAGAGAGAGAAAAGAAATATAAATCACACTCACACTTCAAAATAATGAAATAAACTTGAGAAACTCTTTTTATTTTTTTTTTACATTTTCTTTTTTGTTTTGTTTTATGTTTACAGATATTTAAATTTGTCGATATTTCATATATTAAGGTAAGGAGAGTGCATTTAATACAAGCAGTGCATGCCGAAGTGACAAGCAGTGCAAAATTATATGTAGCATAAATGCATTGCATACTTTTATGGGCAAACAGTAGAATGGGGAAAGGAGAATGGCAAGTGATGTGATGCAGTGACAAGCAGTGCGAATGCAGTGACAAGCAGTGCGAATGTAGTGTTAAGCATTGCGCGTGCAGAGCTGGCAAGCAGTGCAAATTGATATACACACGATCACACAGTAGCATGGCTCGAAACGGCAAGTAGTGTGATGCAGTGATAAGCAGTGCGAATGCAGTGATAAGCAGTGCTATACAGAGCTGTCAAAGCAATGCAGGCAAACAGTACAACATTTGACAAGCAGTGCAAATTGATATACACACGATCACACAGTAGGAAAGGGAATGTCAAGCAGTGCGAATGCAGTGACAAGCAGTGCAATGCAGTGCAGTACAGTGGCAAGCAGTGCAAATTGATATATTAGCACGATCATACAGTAGGCAGGGGAATGATGTCAAGTAGTGTGTGTGATGCAGTGACAAGCAGTGCTCTGAAATGATAAGCAATGTATGCGCCAAGCAATGCAATATTTTCTCTCTGTTGTTTTCCACTCTTTCTTTGCACTTGCTGCTCAATTTTTTGTAGGTTTTTCTGCTTTTCCAATCTCTGCAATTCTATTTTAACGTTTTTGCAGCATTCTAAATTTTCTTTAATTTTTTTTCTACTCCCAATCATCATTTGCCTCTTTTCTTTCTCTCTCTGTCTCTCTCTTTCTGTCTCTCTTTTTCTGTCTCTCTCTCTGTATTTTCACTAGGATTTTTCCTGAAATATATTCTCTTACTTTAGTTTAAATGCTGCAAAAAAATAAAAATCTTCTGGTAAACTTTCACTTTAGAAGAAGCAGCAGCAGCAGCAGGCAGGCAGCAGCAGCAGATCGTAAGTATAGCTGCTTCTCTTTTTTTTTTTGGTATTTCTTATAATTTAAACAGTAAAATCGGGATATGTAAAAGCCATGATAAGCAGCAAGAAGACGGCAACTTGCACAATGCCAACTAAAAATGTTTTTAATAATTGCGCTCTGCGATGTGTTAGGCTTTCACTTGTTGTTGCTGTTGTTTTTCTTGGCTTTGCTTTTGTTGCTGGTTTTGTGGCCGTTTGTTTAGTTGAAGTTGCCATAGGAAATATTATATTGGATGTTGCTGCTGTTCTAGTAACTGTTGCTGGCATTTCCAGCTCCATCTCCAACTCCATCTCCGTCTCTGTTTCTGTTTCTGTTTCTGTTTCTGATGCCAATGCTTTGGCTAAATTAATTTCTCTTGCTGTTGCATGCAATCTTAGACCATAAGCAAGATTTGGATTCACTTTTGGACGTTTCCAACGTAACGATGTGCAACTTTTGCCACCAATTAATGGTGTACGTTGCAATAATGATAATGATGTTAATGAATTCTCTTGCTTTTTAACAGATAATTCACATTGTACTGTTGCATGCATCGTTGGTTTTAATATTGGACATTCCGTAATATCTTGTAATTCATTAAAACCCAAAGGACGCACTGACAATCGACTAAATGTCATTTGACTGCCAGCACTGCCAGTAGCTAAATCATGCCATTGATTTATTATATTACAATTACCTGAAATTTGTGTCAATTGTAACTCGGAACAGGATAATATACCTTTAAAAAACATTGGATCATGTTCAAGTAAATTAAATGGTTGTTCCTGTGTCATTGGACGTAATTGTTGTAATAAAACATTTGGATTTTCACGTAATTTACGAAATGATGTACGTTGCAAGCAACCAACTTCTGGTAATGGTAAATAAAAATATTGCGATTCATCGGAGATTTTCAATTCTGTTAAAGTTTTTGTTTCAATGCGAAATTCTTGTATAAAACCAATTGAATTCATTTGTTGCATGCAACTAGCATGTTGCAATAATAGTGGCAACAATTCAATACGTCGCCAGGCTAAATGACGTATTGGTAAATGTAAACAAAAACTAGAACGTGGCGTTTTATATTCAGGACTTGACAATGCATCATAATTATCATCATTTGTGCTAGCAATATCATCAAAATCATCATAATCATCATCATCAGTATCATTATCGGCAGCATCATCATACTGCTTATTATCAACATCAACAGCTTTAACATCTTTAAGCTTAACATCATCGTCATTTTCATCCTCGGCAACATCATTAAACTTTTCATCTACCTCCGCATGTTGCATATCCTTGGCTGTTTCTATACCTGCCACTGGCATTGGCATTACTTTTCCCATATTATTTTCCAAATTTGCACGCAATGTCATTTCTAGCTGTGCGCCAAGTTGTTGCAACATGCGTATTTCACGTTGCAATGTTGGAATATTTTCACATACAAATTTCATATCATTTTGTGCTTCCAAATTTAGATTTATTTGCTCCTTCAACTGCAACAGCTTATCATCGCTTGATTTCTGCTTGATTTCGTGGTCATCCTGTTTCTCCAATTTCTCCAAATCTTCTTCCTGCTGCTGCTGCTGCTGCTTTTGTGCTGCAATTTGTTTCAATTCTATTTCACGCTGCCGTACATCATTTAGTTGCAATTCCAAACTATTCATTGATAAGCTATCAAAATCCTTTGTATCATTATCAGTGCCACGTGGCGTTGTTAATACTGGTTGACATAAATATATGAAACTGGAATTATCTTCTTCATCTGATGTTTGATTTTTTAAGCTCATGTCTAATTTTACTAATTGTTCTGGCAGTGGCGACTGCTGCTGCTGCTGCTGCTGCTGCTGTTGTTGCTGCAAGTGATGTTGCAAGGGCGCATCGGACTTTTTTATTGTCAGTCGCGGCATATCATCGCTTATGCTGCTTAAATCATCGGAATCTTCTTCCAAAATTTTTGTATTCATTTTTCTATTTGCTGCAGCTGCTGCAGTTGTTGCTGCTGTTGCTGCTGCTGCTGCTGTTGCAGTTGTTGTTTTAGTTAGCGGCAACTTGTTGTATGGCAACTTATTTTGATTATTGTTGCCTAATTTTGCAACACGTGGCAAAAAATTATTGCGTGCAGCATTGGGCGCTGCTGTACGTCCAATATTAACATTTGCATCATGTTGCGGCACAGATGATTTATTTATTGTGCGATTGCCAGTACTGTTGCTTAGTGTTGGTAAACGTTTGCCATGCATGGACACAGTGTCTAGAGAGAAGAGAGAAGGAGATTGAGTGAAAGGTTGTTGAGGAATATTTAGCATAGAGAGAGATAGAAAGAAGGGAAAGGAAGGGAAAGGTAGGGAAAGGTAGGGAAAGGAAGGGAAAGGAAGGGAAAGGAAGGGAAAGAAAGGGAAAGAAAGGGAAAGGAAGGGAAAGAAAGGGAAAGGAAGGGAAAGGAAAGAAAAGGAAGGGAAAGGAAGGAAGGGAAAGGAAGGGAAAGGAAGGGAAAGGAAGGGAAAGGAAGGGAAAGGAAGGGAAAAGAAGGGAAAGGTAGGGAAAGGAAGGGAAAGGAAGGGAAAAGAAGGGAAAGGAAGGGAAAGGAAGGGAAAGGAAGGGAAAAGAAGGGAAAAGAAGGGAAAGGAAGGGAAACGAAGGGAAAGGAAGGGAAAAGAAGGGAAAGAGTGATAGAGAGAGAGAAACCTAGGGAAAAAAGAGATAGTAGTATGACAGACAGAAAGCAGGATAGACAGAGAGATCAGAGGATGCAAATTTGCATTTTCCAAGACATAGAAAGTGATGCAGACTACAAAGCAAAGAAAAGTAAGGGACTTTGGAGAAGAAAAGAAACGAATGTTTAGTATTACTTATTGATCCTGGTTTAGCTCTGGTATTTGCCACCTTACGCAACTGACTTAAATGTCCCGTTGCTGGATATAATGCATCATTTTCACGATTATGTTTCTCTTGCAGCTGTTGAAGTTTCTGTTGTTGTAGTTGTTGCTGTTGCTGTTGTTGGTGTTGCTGTTGCCTTAATGTTGTATAACGTGAACGATTCATAATTCAAAAAAATCAATTGACTTTCACTGTATAAACCGATAAACACAAAAAATAATGAAAACTATATATATATATATGTATATATATATATATAAATATATATCTGTATAAATATATATATGAATTTGTAAGTAAATATATAACGAAAGAAAAGTCTATGCTTATATATATAACATATAAATTTTGTACGTTTGTTTTTTTTTAAATATATTCTATGAATTTCGATTTTTTTTCTAGATTTTTTTTTTATATTTTTCTAGATTTTATTTTATATTTTTTTTTATATTTTTCTTTTATATTTTTTTTATATTTTTCTTTATATTTTTCTAGATTTTATTTCATATTTTTTATATTTTTTTATATTTTTTTTTATATTTTTATATTTTTCTTTATATTTTTCTAGATTTTATTTCATATTTTTTTATATTTTTTTTATATTTTTTTTATATTTTTTTATTTTTATTAGATTTTATTTTATATTTTTCTAGATTTTATTTCATATTTTTTTATATTTTTTTTTTATATTTTTTTTATATATTTCTTTATATTTAGATTTTATTTTATATTTTTCTAGATTTTATTTCATATTTTTTATATTTTTTTTTATATTTTTTATATTTTTATTAGATTTTATTTCATATTTTTTTTATATTTTTTTATATTTTTTTATATTTTTCTAGATTTTATTTTATATTTTTCTAGATTTTATTTCATATTTTTTTATATATTTTTTATATTTTTTTTATATTTTTTTTATATTTTTTTATATTTTTTTTATATTTTTCTAGATTTTATTTTATATTTTTCTAGATTTTATTTCATATTTTTTTATATATTTTTTTATATATTTTTTATATTTTTTTTATATATTTTTATATATTTTTTATATTTTTTTTATATTTTTTTATATATTTTTTTAGAATTATTGAAAATTTTATACAT
Organism: Zaprionus obscuricornis; assembly: GCA_037044475.1. NCBI lineage: Eukaryota > Metazoa > Arthropoda > Insecta > Diptera > Drosophilidae > Zaprionus > Zaprionus obscuricornis. Next base: position 29,742 of record JBAMBR010003006.1, on the reverse strand, counting down.
TAATATTGCTTGCATGAGCTAATAAATGCATAAATGCAAGCAGTGCTGGCAGTGACAAGCAGTGCATGCACTCACAGTCAGTGCTGGCAGTGACAAGCAGTGCTCCTACTTATAGGCAAAGCTGACGCTCAGGACTCTGATACTCCCAAGCAGTGCTGACGTTCACAAGCAGTGCTGATACTCACAAGCAGTGTTTGCAATAACAAGCAGTGCACTTTGCAGTACAATAATAAAGCCATTGCATACTTTTACGATCAATTAATAAAATATCATAAATGCAGGCATGCAGTGAACTGCCGCAGGCCATAAAGCAATGCAAACAAATTTTGTTATGCATAATCAATCAATTATTTACGCTTTAATGTGAATATAATTCCATGAATTATTATTATTATTATTTATTTTTTTTTTTATTATTTTTTATTATTATTTAATTTTTTTGTTTTTTACGTTCAGCTGTTGGTTCTTTTGTTGCTTGTTTGACTTTTACATTTTTCAAATAACAAAAAACGCATTCACACACATACATCACGCACTCATCATATACTCATTCATTGTCATTCTCTCTCTATGTGTCTGTGTGTGTGTCTTTGTGTCATTTGTTTGCTTTCAGACGCATGTTTCCGAAAAATTATGTGCAAACAAACTTGAATTAAAACAAAAAAAAATGGCAACAAAATAAAATACAAAGTGGAAGCAGAGCGCAAAAAAAAAAACAGAAAATATAAATACAAAAAAAATAAAAAATAAAAAAAAAATAATAAATATATAAAACAAAAAGCAAAAATGTCAAATAAGCGGCAAAGTTAAACAAAAGCGACACAGGACACGCAGGGCTAAAAAATATATAAAAAAAAAAACAAAAGCAACAAACGGCAGCAGGCAAAAATGCAAAGGCAAAGGCAAAGGCAAAGGCAATTTAATTGCGTGGCCAACAACAAAGAGAATTTTCGCTTATTGTTTGCTATTCTTATGCTTATTGTTGTTGTTGTCAATGTTAATTTTGCCAACAGACTGAGAGTGAAGGAGCGAAAGAGACAGAGAGAGAGAGTGGGAGAGGGAGCATGAGAGAACAAGTTCATAAATAAGTATGCATATAATATTTTTTTTCGCTTTATATCTTTGTATCTGCTAGATACATTTGGCTGCAAAAGGCAGCAGCAGCAGTCGACAGTCAGCAGTCGACAGTCGGCAGCAGTAGCAGCAGCAGCAGCAGCAAGCGCCAAAAACTCTCAAGTTGTTTTCTACTTACTAAAACAAAAGTTAATTAGAATGCCTCAACATAATGCGAGGCCAAAAGCAAAACACATACACAGCCAGAGAGAGAGAGGGAGTGAGAGTGAGAGAGAGAGAGAGACAGGGAGTGAGAGCACAAAAGTTGCAGGCAGTAAATTAGATTAGCAACAACAACAACAAAAAAACAATAACAACAATAACAAAACATGAAGTATGACACAAACAATAACAACAACAACAACAACAACAACTCAAAGAACAACAACAACAACAACAATGTTGACAAACGCACAAAACAGGCAATTAAAAATGTAAAATTTTTCAACTGTGCCTCAAAAAAAATAAAAAAACAGAAAAAATGAAATGCAAAGTGAGTGAGAGAGAGAGAGAGTGAGAGAGAGTGAGAGAGAGAGAGACAAAAGACTTTTTGTTTTTTTGCGTCACTTTACATACACTTGAAAGTTAAATTAAGCATTGCATGCTTTTAGGAGCTGCCAGTAAAACCAAGCAGTCAAGCAGTGTTGATCATGACAAGCAGTGCAAGTCTGCAAGTCTAGCTGGCAAGCAGTGCGAAAAATGTAAATTTCACTTGAAAGTTAAATTAAGCATTGCATGCTTTTAGGAGCTGCCAGTAAAACCAAGCAGTCAAGCAGTGTTGATCATGACAAGCAGTGCAAGTCTTAGCTGGGCAAGCAGTGCCAAAAATGTAAATTTTAATTTGAAAAATATTACGTATACGACATGTTGATGCATGATTTTTTTTGTTAGCGCTGCCAGCCAAAGCATAGCAAGCAGTGCTACTCAATGCAAGCAGTGCTATTTGTTAGGCATATAAATAAACTTAAAGAAAAATTACTTATACGTTGTGTAGTTAAACTAGATTTAGGTTTTTTTTTTATTGATTTCAGTTTTAGCAAGATTTCAGTTTGAACTTTACAACACTTAACCATAATTTATGATAGTTGCTTAAAACTTTTGTGGCTTTGCACAACGAAAAGCAATTTGAGGCGACAGTATTTCTTTTTTTTTTTTTTTTTTTTTTGCCAGCTGTGTTGCTTGTTATTGTTGCTGTTGTTGTTGTGGTTGCCACTGCATATCTTAAGCTATTTTTAAATGTGCTAAAAAACAAAAACTTTTAGTGGCTTGAACAAAATTTTATGAACAATTTTTATGCTTCAGCTTGATTTGACCAGAAAAAAAAATTGTTAACTGAATGTTGCAGTTGTCAATTGTTGTTGTTGTTGCTGTTGCTGTTGTCTATTGCCTGTAAAGTTGTTGACGAAACCTTTAATGATACTAACTGAAAAAGTTGTACGGCGCCAATGAGTTTTTAATGATGCTTTTGAATACAAGAAAATGTATAAACAGATTTGCCAGACATTGAAACAAAACTTAAAGTCAACAAACAGACAAACAGACAAACAAGACAAACAAACGACTTAAAGCTAACAGCAAAACGTTGCTGCTGATTTTTATTTTTTATTTATTTTTATTTTATTTTTATTTTTTTTGGCAATATTTTCAACACGGTTGCAAAATAAATAACAGGACGCAAAACTTTTTAATAAATAAAATTAAAAACTTTTTTTTTTCTTTTTTTTTCTGTGTTGGCGCAACGGTCAACAAAAAGTTGGTCACTAGGCAGCGGCAGTGGCAGCGTCTGTTTCGTGTTTTGTATGCGATCGAAAAGAGAAAACAGAAATGCGCGATGAACATAGACAAGATAAAATGTGGCAAGAGGCAGCGTGGCAAGAGGCAGAGGCAGAGGCATTCAAAAAGACGCCAATTGACCGTAAAAATGTATATATACTATATATATATATATATATATCTATCTATCTGGCAGTTAAGCGGAATGCCAAGCGGAATGAAGAGCATCGACAGCGTTCAAGTTTTAAGTTTGACTTTGTAGTTCAACTTCTTCTACTTCTACATTTTTGTTGTGCAAGCAAGCAGCAAGCAGCAAGCAGCTGAAAAACAATCACCTTGACAGGCCTTTGGTCAGTTTTCGTTTTCTATATGTAGCATCTACTATATGTACATGGAATTCCATTTAACATTTTCAGCAACAACAGCAACAAAAAGTTTACTTTGCTTTACTTCCCACTGCTGCACTGCTTGCGCTGCCTGACCAACGGCCAATCAGTTTCTTATTGATAATGGGAATGGGGATGAAGTGTAGAGTGTGTGCGGGAACGATGTTGGCTGTTAGGTCAAGTGAGTCAACTGCTCGTTGCGCGACGCGTCGCAAAAGGCGGCTAAATCAACTGCAAAGTTTTTTTTTTTTTTTTTGGTGCGAAGAAAAACAAAATCAGATTCGTGAATGGCATGGGAAATCTCTATGTCTGTGTGTGTTTGTGTGAAGTGCGCAAAATGAATTGGTCAAGTGGAAAAAATTGGCAGAGCAAGCAAGCAAGCAAGCAAGCCAACAAGCACACAGCGTAGCAATAGAAGCAAGCAGTGCGAGCAAGCAGAGCAAGTAAAATCATGGCGACGACAAGAGAGTGTCAAAAAGTATTGAAATACATTTAATGAAAAAGTTAGACCAAGTCGCGGCTATACACAAGGCGAAAGAGCGAGAAAGAGAAAGAGAGGTGTGAAACGTTGGGGAAGGGAAAAGATATAAAAACGCTTGAGTTTGAAGCGTGCGCGTGTAGCGTAGGATGTGAACGAAGCAATTGAGCAAAATATAAAAAAAAAAAAATATTGATGTGATTTTGCTGTAAGCAATAACAAAACTAACAGCAGCAACAACAACAACAACAGCAATAATAATAAAAAACAAGCAGTACAAGTAGCGTGCATTGCTTAACATTGATTGCGTTTTAGTGTTAGTTATGCATGAATACAGCGATGATCATAACGCGTGAGAAAGAGACAGACGGAGTATGCTTACATATATGCATGAGAGCAAGAATAATGAGAGCGCAACATGTTTTCATAGCAGTCAGCTTTCAATCAACTTGTAAGCATAGTGTTGTCTCGCTCTAACTGCCTGCGCTAAGATTAGCTAATGCCGCCGAGTATCATTACTGCAGCTGCTTGCTATCGCACTCGCTGCGTTTGCTACAGTTGTTTCACCTTTACTTTTATGTGATGTATGAGAGCAAGAGTAATGAGAGCGCAGCATGTTTTCATAGCAGTCAGCTTTCAATCAACTACTAAGATTTTAAATTTTTCAGCGAGCATAGTGTTGTCTTGCTCTAACTGCCTGAAATTCACACTCTCTCTTAAGATTTGCTAATGCCGTCGAGTATCATTGCTGCAGCTGCTTGCTATCGCACTCTGTCAACTATTACAGCGCTGCGTTTGCTACAGTTGTTTGACCTTTACTTTTATCCCTTTATTCTTACTTTGGTTTTGCAGCTTTTGCTATTGCTGTGTGTACTATGATAACAAATGGCAGCAGCGTTTCGTTTTGCTGTTTTGCCATGACTTGCCAGCAGACAGAGAAGATATTCTTATTTTTAACTGCTTGGCATTTGCAAAACTGCAGCATCATTTTAACTTTTCTCATTTTCATGCTGCGGCAGCAGCGACAGTGGCAGTGGCAGCGACAGCGATGTTGTTAGCTGAACGTCATTGGGAAAAGTTTTGCCCTACATTGTCGCGCACTTAGAAAATGTGATGGCTGAGGTCGAAGACGCCGCAGCAACAGAGACTGTGAATGTGAGAGTGAGACAGCTATGGACAGCTGAGAGCGAGAGTATGCTGTGAACGCTGCAGCTCGTCATTGTTTGGCTAAACATTTTTAATATGCGCGACTAATTTGCAAGCAAGCGTCGACGCATTGCGACAAGGATATTGCAAAGGCAATGGAAGATGCAGGTGCAGCAACTGCAAAAACTGTAACAGTTTGCCGTTTGCAGCAGAAGCAGCAGCAGCAGCAGCAAGACTTTGAATTTTGTGCCATTGAATTTTGAGTTTTGTCCCGTGACAGGCGCGTCTATTGTTTAAATTCAATTCCCGTCTTTGTCGTCTCAACTACTTTGAAAACTTTTCACTTATTTTCCAATGAGTTTTTTTTTTCGCTCACTCTCTCTCACTCTCACTCACTCACTCACACTCTATGCTGCTGCTGTTTGAGTTTCAAGTCTCGAATGATTTACCTTACAAGATAAACAGACAAAGAAGGCGACGCAGCGGCTGCTGATGCTGCTGCTGATGCTGCTGCTGCCTGCTGCAATCGAGCTTTGGGCTTTTGTCTGAGCAGCGCAAGTTTGACTTTTGTCTTTTGTATGCCGCTCAATGCATGCTTGTAAGTTGTATGCGTGCTTGTGTGTGTGTGTGTCTGTGTTTGTGAGAGAGCTTCCGCATAATACACTTGAAATTGTTGCTGCCTGTTCAGTCAGCCAAGCGTCGCCGCTCACCGCTCACCGCTCACTGCTTACTACTCATCGCTCACTGCTCTTCGCTCACCGCTCACTGCTTACTGCTCTTCGCTCACTGCTCTCGCTCACTCCACTTCGCTCGCCGCTCACTACTTACTGCTCTTCGCTCTCCGCTCTTTGCTTTATGTTTCTTTTCTCTCATTTCGACGCAATGGGCTTGAGCAATGCAATTTAAACTCTTTGCTAACTCTGAAAAGTGCATTTGGCTGACGACGTCGACTGCAACGTCGACGTCAGCAACGCAACTGTCTGCGTTATCAGTGCGCTAGCAAAGCAGCCAAAGTCTACGAATAAGCGTAGAGTGTAAAGCAGAAGACGAACAAGAAGAAGAAGAAGACACATAAAAATACAATAGCTAAAGTTTGATATGAAACTGCTGCGCAGTCCGACGTCGCCGCCGTCGCTGCTGCTGCTACGTTTGCTGCTTTGTGAGCGCGTATTGCAAAACTTTTCAATTGTAATCTTTCTGCTGCCTCGTGCTGCCTTTTTTTTTTCTTCTTATTTTATTTCAACTATTCTTTTCGCTTTTCGTTTTTCTTTTTTCTTTTCGCTTTTAGCTATAGATATTCGCTATTTGGTTTTGCATTTTTTTTTTTATTTTTGTTGTTGAATGTTTTGAAACAATGCTTGCTCGCCGCTTGATAAATTTTTTGGTGCGCATTTGCATTTTTTTGCGCTCCAAAAAAAAAAATAAAACAAAAATCCAAAGAAAAAAAATATGCATTGAGATTTAAGTTAAGAATTAAGTTATTATTATACTTAAAGTAAACGAAAATGAACTTAAACACAATACAAATTCAAAGTTGATTTTTATTCTTTTCTTTTTTTAAGTGAAGAAGTTAAATATACATAAATATAAAGAAGTTCAATTATGTTAAATATATAAATTTATATATTTCACTTTATTCTTTTATCCGAGTTTTATAATATATTCCATTAATTTTATACATTTTCTTTAATATTTCTTACTTTCTGTCTGTATTTTTATTCTATCCGTATCTTATCCTATTCTTCCATATTTTTATCCATTTTTTTTATGACACTTCTATATTATATATTTTATTTGAGATTTATTCATAATTTATCCGATATTTCATTTAATCTGTAAATCATTCTTTATCCTATTTTGCATTTAGTCTTATTCAAGATTCACTTTAACTTCCTCGTTTTCTATCCGTAATATATCCGATTCTTAACTAATTCTATCTATTAAAATTTCTTTCTATAATTCATTTTATCCGTAACTTATCCAATTCTTATCTGAGTGTATCCGTTGCTTGTTTTATTTCTCTATTTTACATTTTATTATTATTTTATTTATTTTTTTATTATGTGCATTATTTTAATTGTATTTATAATCTTAATATTATTTGTTAATTTTTTATTTATTTATTAATTTTTTATTTGTCTATTAATTTTTTATTTATTTATTTTTGTATTTTTATTATATTTTTTTTTATTTTTTCTTATTTTTTCTTATATATTTTATATTTTCATTATAAATTTTTTTTTATTATTTATTAATTTTTTATTTTTTATTTTATTTTTTTTTTATTATTTGTTAATTTTTTTTATTAATTTTTTTAATTTGTATTATATTTGTTATTTTTTTATCATTTGTTAATTTGTTATTTTTTTTTATTATACTTTTCATTTTATTTGGTAATTTTTTATTTATTATTTTATATTTTTATTATAATTTATTTTTATTATTTGTTAATGTTTAATTTATTTATTTTTTATTTTTAGTATATATTTTTTTTATTATTTGTTAATTTTTTATTAAGTTTTTTTTAAATTGTATTATATTTTTATTTATTTTTTTTATCATTTATCATTTGTTACTTGTTATTTTTTATTTTTATTATACTTTTTTTTATTACTTGGTAATTTTTAATTTATTTTCTTATATTTTTATTATAATTATTTTTTTATATTATTTGTTAATTTTTTATTTATTTTTTTTTTAAATTTTTATTATAATTTTTTTTTTATTTTTTGTTATTTTTTTCTTATTTTTTTTATATTTTCATTATAATTATTTTTTTTATTTGTTAATTTTTTATTTATTTTTTTATATTTTTACTATAATTTTTTTTTTTTTTAACAATATTTTTAATTTGTTAATATTTAATATTTTAATTAATATTTTATTTATTGTTTTGTTATTATAATAATTTTTTTTTAGTATATGTTAATTTTTTATTGAATTTTTTTTTATATTTTTACTATAATTTAATTTTTTTTAAATTGTAATATATTTTTATTTTTTTTTTATCATTTGTTGATTTTTTAATTGTTATTATTTATTTTTTTTAATTTTTTTTTATTACTTGGTAATTTTTAATTTATTTTCTTATATTTTTATTATAATTATTTTTTTATATTATTTGTTAATTTTTTATTTTTTTTTTTTAAATTTTTATTATATTTTTTTTTATTTTTTTTATTTTTTCTTATTTCTTTTATATTTTCATTATAACTATTAATTTTTTTTATTTGTTAAGTTTTATTTATTTTTTTTATATTTTTAATATAATTTATTTTTTATTATTTGTTAATTTTTTATTAATTTTTTTTAAATTGTATTATATTTTTATTTTTTGTATCATTTGTTAATTTTTAAATTGATATTTTTTATTTTTATTATACTTTTTTTTTTATTACTGGTCATTTTTTATTTATTTTCTTATATTTTTATTATAATTATTTTTTTATTGTATTTGTTAATTTTTTATATATTTTTTATGATAATATTTTTTTTTTATTATTTGTTAAATTTTTATTTATTTTGTTTATATTTTTATTAGAATTTATTTTTATTATATGTTAATTTTTCATTCATTTATTTTTATTATATTTTTTTTATTATTTGTTAATATTTGATGTTATTTCTTTTTTTATTTTTAGTATAATTTTTTTTTATTATTTTATTATATTTATTAGTTTTTATTAGTTTTAATATATTTTATTATTTTTTTTATTCTTTTTTTTATAATTTACTTTTTATCCCAATTTTATTTTATCAATTACATTTTTTATCCGTAATTTATCCATTTCATAATTTATTTTCTCTTGTTAACTTTTTCTTTTTTTTTAATCATAACTCTGTCTATTTTTAAGCTGATTTGAAGTTTATCTCAAAGTAAGTTTATCCATTCTATCAGCACTTTGTCACATTTCGAACCACATCGCTGACATAACATTTTACATTTCCCTTTGCTTTCTAACTTTATCTTTCGCTTTTCACTTTGCTGACTCATTTTGGCATGGCGTGGCTGAAGAAGAAGAAGAAGAAGAAGTAGAAGATGAAGAAGACTTAAAGTAAAGCAAAGCAATGCGAATCGATGGGAAAGCAATAACAAAAAACAAAAAAAAAAACAAAAAAAACAAAGTGAAGCATTTTCCAATTGCTGTTGCAAAAAATGTCACGTGCTGGCAATGTCCGTCGCTAAGTTGCCAATAACTGTAGGGACACATGTTCTGCAGTGGCAGTGGCAGTAGCAGTAGTTGTAGCTGATTTTCTGTTGCCACCTTTGCTTCTTCTTCTTCTTCTTCTTGTTGCTGTTGCTGCTGCTTCATGCTATAGAAAACTTGTCACTTTTTACGCGCAGCTGCAGTTTATTTTAAGATTGGCCGCGCACTTTGTCGTCTTGTTTTTGGCAGCGTTGACGCTTGGCTTACTTTTCTTCCGCTTTTACACTTTTCCTCTCTCCCTCTCTCTCAGTCTCTCCCTCTCTCTTTCTATCTCTTTCTTGTTCACTTGCAAAGTTCACTAAGTGTTGTTGTTCTTGTTGCTGCTGCTGTCGCTCTATGTCCTTTAGCTTGGCTCCATGACAAAAAAAAAAAAAGGAAGAAAAGTTTTCTGTGCCAGAGGTTATCCTCCGCTCATTCCCCTCCCCCCCGTTCTTGACCAATGCTACTCTTAACACTTGTCGCTACTTTTTAGCTATTTTGATTTTTTAAAGAAACAAAAAAAAAAAACTTTCAACATTTTGTTGCTGATTTCTTTTTGCAATTTTCATGTAGGCAACAAAATGCGAGAAAAAGCCTTAAAACTGCAGAATAACAATATACAAGACTTTGTGTTTAGGCAGTTTTGTGGGCGTGGCATATTTCCATCATGTGCAAAAAAAAAGAAAGAAATAAAGAATTAAAGAAGTTTCACACTTAACGACATAACAAGTTTCGGAGACAATTCCGAAAAATATTCGAGACAGGCAGCAGCAAAAGCAGCAGCAGCAGAGGCAGAGGCAGAGGCAGAGGCAGAGGCAGAGGCAGAGGCAGAGGCAGAGGCAGAGGCAGAGGCTGTTCGACAGGCAGCAGCAGTCAGCAGCAGCAGCTAGATGAGGAGCAGCAGCAGTTCCACAGGCAGCAGCAGCAGTAGCAGCAGCAGCAGTAGCAGTAGCAGCAGTTCGCCAGGCAGCAGCAGCAGCAGCCATAAGCAGCAGCAGTTGATTTCAAATGTTTCGCTGTTTAAATTTCATCAAGAAATTTTTCATTGCGAATTTTGCGCAGCGTTCTCTGCATTTTCTTCATGTTTTTTTTTTCTTCTTTTTTCTTTAGTTAAGATCGTCAAGCTTCACGATGTGTGGGACGCAAAAAGTTCTTGGGTCATCAGCGAGAAAGAGAAAGAGAGAGAGAGAGAGTGAGAAAGAGAGAGAGAGAGCAAGTGTACAATATGTAATTTAATTTCATGCATTGGCTGCCTAATGCGCTTTGCCGCTTAAAAAAAATAAAAAAATAAAAGAAGAAGAAGAAGAAGTCGGCGAAGAAGAAGAAGAAGTCGAAGAAGAAGAAGAAGAAAGCGCGCAAATGTGCTTAAAAAAATATAAAACTTTTTTTGTCGCAAAGCAAAGTCGCAGCAAAAGCGAGTGTAAATGTGAGCAAACAGACTGTGTGTGAGTGAGAGAGAGGGAGAGTGAGAGAGAGTGAGTGAGAGAGAGAGAGAGAGAGAGTGAGAGAGTGTAGGTTGAGGCTGTATGTGGTACAACTCTTGGGGCTAGGCAACTCATTGCGACTTGTGGCAAATGGCAGCGGCAAACGGCAACGGCAACGGCAGCGGCTTGGAAACAATGCGCGACATTCAGGCGACATTGTTGCCAAATCTTTTTACAACTCACATGAGTCGCCGCCTGATGACTGCTGCTATACACTCGACTTTTCTCATGCCTCTCTCTCTCACTCACTCTCTGCTTCCCTCTCTCTCTCACTCTTAGTCTTATTGCTGCTCTTACTGCCATTGTCATTTGTTTGTGCCGCAGCAGTTGTAGCATATTATCTAAATGTGTTGCATGCGTGTTCTTAGTGTGTGTGTGTGTGTGTGTGTGTGTGTGTCAGTATATGTCGCTTCGGAATTCTATGATTTGTTGTTGTAATGTGCTTTAATGTGAAAAGTTTTTAATGCTTAAGCTGCGCGTCGTCGTCGCTGTTGCTGTTGCTGCTGCTGCTGTTGTTGCTGCTGTTGCTGTTGTTGTTGCTGCTGCTGTTGTTGCTGTTTTACTCGCGCTTAAACCTAAGAGCAAAGCAGTTTTGGCAGAGCGCGACAACGTAGCGTGCGGTTCTAGCGCTGCTCATACAGCTACTCACACAGAGAATGAGAGAGAGAGTGTGAGAGAGAGAGAGCATGCATTCATTTTCTTTAGCACAGTTTCTTCTTACTGCTGCTGCTGCTGTTGCTGCTGTTGCTGCGTTAGTTGGCAACTTTTATTTGTGGTTTTTTTATGTAAATGCGCCCAAGTGATAAGGCAACTTTTCGGCTACTGTTGAGCTGCTCAGTGTGACAAGGGGAAGGGCTGATGGGGGGACTGATGGGGGGACGTCATCATCAGTGTGAGTTAGGCGGCAAAGAAACTGACAACAGCTATGGCGCTGAGCAAGGCGTGGCATGAGGTCGACTGTTGCTGTCATGTTTCTAAGAGCAGCAACATGAACATGTTGCCAAAATGCCATTCTCATTGTTGTTGTTGTTGTTGTTGCTGCTTCTCATTGTTGCTTTTGGAAATTAAATTTCAGTGACTTTGTTGTTTATTTGCAAGCAGCAAAAAGACTCTAACTACAACTCCAACTACAACTCAGACTCAGACTCGCATTCACAGTAGCTGTGGCAGTAGCAGTGGCAATGGCAGTGGCAATGGCAGTGCAATTTGTAAAGTAAAGGGTATTACGACTATTAAATTAGCTTAGTGCGCAATTTGGTCAACAGCATATTGAATATACTCCGGAGAGAGAGTGAGAGAGAGAGAGAGAGAGAGCGAGGGAGCTTATGTAGCTAAGAGTTCTTAAAGTCTTAAAGTTCAAATTACGCATTAAAAAGACAAGTGCTGGCTATAGATCAATGCCTGCAGTGTTATAGCAAGCAGCTTTTTGACATACACATTTTATACAAATATTTAAAATATATATTACAAATATGTTATATTTATTTAAGTAAAATAAAATTTATAAAAAATTAAAAAAAAAATGAAAAATAATCAAAAATTAAAAATAAAAAAATAAAATTTAAAATTAATATTTAAAAATAATTTTAAATTTATAAAAATTATAAAATTGAAAAAAAATTAAAAATAATGTTATATAAATATTTATAAAAATTACAACATTCAAATTTATAAACTGATAAAAAATTAATTAAAAATTATGAAAATAATTTTAAATTTATAAAAATTACAAAATTCAAAAAAAAATTAAACAAAATTTATATAAATATTTATAAAAATTACAACATTCAAATTTATAAAATGATAAAAATTAAAATAAATAAAAATTAATATTTTATAGAAATCAATATTAATTAACATTAAAATTAAATTAATTAAAAAAGTAAAATAGTAAATTTGTAAAAATTCATAAGTTAAATTCATAAAAAATTATTCATTATAAAATAAAAACTAAAAAATTTTAATTTATATTATAATGTTCGAAAATATTTCAATTTATAAAAATTACAAAATTAAAACTTATAAAATTTTAAAAATTAATAAATATTAAAATTAAAAAAAAATTAATAGATTACAAATTAAGTAAATAAAAAGTAAATAAAAAATTTGATAAAATTCAAGAATTAAATTCATTAAAAATTTTTCATTATAAAATAAAAACTAACTAAAAATTAAAAAAATTTAAATTTATATCATAATGTTTGAAAATATACAAATTTATAAAAATTACAAAATTAAAAATTATAAAAATTTGAAATAATTTAAATTAATAAAAATTATAATTAAATTGAAACTATTAAAATTTAAAAAATTTAAATTAATAAAAATAAAATGTTAAAAAAAATTAAAATAGAAATTTTTGGAGAAAAAAAAAACTAAAATTTAAATGAACAAAATTGAAATTAATAAAAAATAAAATTTTCAAATAAAATAAAAAAATAATTCAATAATTAATATTTTAAAATTAAAAGAAAAATTAAAATATAAAATTAAAAAAATTATAATTAATAAAAATAAAATTTAAAAAAAATGTATAATATAAGTTTATAGAGAAAAAAAAATTAAAATTGAAATTAATAAAAATTAAAGTTTTCAAAAAAATTTGCAAATAATTTAAAAAAATTAATTTGAAAAAAAACAAAATCAGTATAAAATTTAAATTAATATTTTTAAATTTTAAATATAAATATATATAGAATTAAAAATGTATATACTATATTTAAACCTATAAAAATTATTACTAATTAAATGCAAAAAAATATATGAAAATAAAAATTTTAAATTTTTCAAATTTTTTAAAAAAAGTGAATTTAAAATTCATTTTGATTTTGTAAATTTGATAATATAAACATAAAAATATAGATCAATAAAAATATAAAATTAAATTTTAGTTTTATTAAAAATAAAAAAATGAAAGAATATTACGTATACAAAGAATATTACGTATACATGTTTTACATATATCGAAAGGTACGTTAAAAAAAAATATAAAAAAAAACAAATATAATAAATAAATAAATATAATAATATATAATAATAATAATAATTAAATAGAGCATTCAAAAATTCGCATTAAATTTAACATTTATTCATATAGTCGTTGGTTTTACTTCTCTGCAGCTCGTAGCTGTAGCTGTAGCTGTAGCTGTAGCTTGCGTATGTATTGTGTCTGTTTGTCTGTCTGTCAGCTGCTGTCTTGCTGTCTGTTTGTCTGTTTGTTTGTGTGTGTGTAAATTAGAGAAATTTACGTTTATTATTATTATTTTTAGTGTTAGTCGCTCGTCATAATCTGTAGAGTTGTACGCATACGTTCGCCCCCCTCCCCGCCACACACTCAACAACAAGTGCAAAAGTACAACGTATGAGTTCATTGTGTGTGTGTGTGTTTGTATGTGTGTGTGTGTGTCTGTGTGAATGTTTGTTGGGTTCATCCCAACTCATCTGCATCTGGGCATCTGTATTTTATTTATGTTTTTGGCTCTCTTCAACTCACTCTCTCTCCCTGCCCTGCCCTTCTCTCTCTTAGTCTTTCACAATATTCGTCGCCTTTTGTATATGCCGCTCATGTGTGTACAGAGATAACATGGCGCAAGCGATGCGTTCTGGGACACTATTAGAAACCACAGGAGACAGAGAGAGAGCAAGAGAGAGAGAGTGAAAGAGACAACTAGTGTGAAGTTTGAATATAAACTACATAGTGCAAGTTTTGGACACTGCGTGATAATTATGGTCGCTGCAGGCGATAATTGCCCACTAAATGTGCCATAATCTTACATGCGACACTCTCTCTCTCTCTCTCTCTCTCTCTCTGTGTGTGTGTGAGCTTACTTAGACAATAGAAAGTTAAGGCCTAAACTGTACTTGGAGTTTTCAAAAAGTTCTTTAACAAAATGATTGCTCAAGCTTCACAGCAGTGCGAAGGCGGAAACTGTGAAATAAACTTTAGCTACATATTTAATTGTCATGCATTAAGCTGCAAAAAAAGTAGTAGCAGTAGCAGTAGCAGCAGCAGCAGCAGCAGCAGTAGCAGCAGCAGCAGTAGTAGAACTTTGCACAGTAAGCTTCAATAACAATATAAAATATATTAAAAGATATTTTTCTTTTTTTTTTGTAATCTTTTTTTTTTTTTTGTGAGCCACTTGGGCAACAGTTAAGTCTGTATGAAGAGTTTTACATTCAGCGCGTTTTTGCTCTTCACTTACCTTATTTTATATTCACCACAGTTAACTCTATCTATTCCTCTCTCTCTCTCTCTCTCACTCTCTTCTTCTCTTGCGCTATCTCTTTTACACTTCTTTTGCCAATCAAAGTATGCGGCGTCTGTTTTTCAGCTTTCATGGAAAACTTTGCTCATTTTTATTTAAGCCTTAAGTTGCTTGTTTTTATGTTTTCCTTATTGCCGCTGCCGCTGCCGTCGCATACAGCATTGTTTGTGGCAGCAGCAGTGGCAGTGGCAGTGGCATTGTCATTTTAAAGGCAACATTATTGGCTTTGTCTCAGATAAAGTCCGCAACCGTAAACTATTTTTCTTACATTTACGTGACGAGTGGCAAAAACTGCTGCTGCTGCGATGCTGCCGCTGCTACTTGTACTTCTTCTTCTTACTGTTGCTGCTGCTGCTACTGTTGCTGCCGCTTGCCACAAATGCGAAAAATATTATGCCTTATCCTTTTTAATAGTCAATCGTTTTGCAATTTTTATACGTAAAAGCAAAAGCAAAGAGAAAAAAAATAATAAAAAAATTTAAAAAAAATTTTTTTAAAAATATAAAAAATATTTAAAAAAAAATAAAAAAAATACGAAATTAATTTAATTTTAATATACGTTGCGTTTTCAAACGGTGATTTGGCCCAAAAGGGTTTGCTCCCCAGATCAAATTCAAGCCGCTTGACACGTGTAAAACCCAGCTGTGAGTCTAAAGTCTTATCAGTCGCTGTAATATGCTTAAGGCAGAGTGAAAGAGATGTAGATAAAGTCACTAACTACACACGTTGAAGGTTATGTTGTCAGGTGTGTTTCTATATCTCTCTCTCTCTCTCTCTCTGTGTTGTTTATTTATTGCAATTTAAGTGAGTTGTCAGCGCGTTTTGCCAGTGGCCAATGGCAAGCAAAGCAAAGCAGCAGCGCTGCACACAGTAGCTACAAGCAGACAGCCAACACTTGACATAGGGGCAAGTTTTATACACACACACACAGAGACACATGTGTGTGTATGTTAGCATAATGTATTTTTAATTGAAAGTTAAAGCTATAGCTAGAAAGAGATAGCTAGAAAGAGATAGATGACTATAGAAAGACGCTGAGCTATAAGCTAATATTTCAGCTGCGCTTTGTCAGCATTTTTTCTAATATATTTTATATATATGTTATAGTGCACCGATCCGTCTATCTTACACATATAAGCAACGTTTATTAATTGCTAATATGAAAAAAATTTAAGCTATAACTTTTATATGTTATAGTAAGAGAGTAAGAGAGACAGAGAGTGGAAGTGAGTGAGAGAGTAAAAAGAATGTAAATAAAATAGTTAACAAATAGTTAAAGTTATCTAAAAATGCAGCCACTTAATGAACTACTTTAAATAATTTTCCGAAACTGAAAATTATTTTCATTTACTAAACTTTGCCGTCGTCCGAAGGCAGCTACTATAGCTGCCATTGCTGCCTACTGCGCGTCAGCAGCAGCAGCAGCAACAACTTTCACATCGTTAACAATTTGGCAAGATTTAAAAATGTTGGCAGCGCGCGGAACGAAAGACAGTGTGAGAGTGAGAGTGAAAGAGAGAGAGAGTTGGGAGTGCAGAGTGTAGAACGAAAGACTTCCAAATAAAAATATCACTTTACTGTGTCGCCCAGTCAACGCAACGCAACGTAACGTCGCTGCCAAGGACGGGGTAATTTATCAAGACAAAAAACAACAAAAAAAAAAAACGTAGAAGAAGAGTAGCAGGCAGAGCGTAGCTAACGGAGATGAAGTACACATGGATACAGAGCAAAGCAGCGCAAAGCAAAAGCAAAGCAAAACGAAGTAAAGCAGCGCAGCGCAGCGCTGAGATGGCAGCAGCAGATAAAGCAAAAGCATTTCAGCAAAAGCTCTCTCCCGCTCGTTTAAGGTGAGTGAGTGAGTGAGAGTTTGAGTGTGAGTGAGAGTGTGAGTGAGAGTGTGAGTGTGGTGAGGGGTATAAACAGTAAAGCGACGACGGCAAGAGCTGACAGAGTGAGTGAGAGAGAGAGAGAGGGAGAGGGGTGCTGCTGTACTGTTGAAGATGTAACTTTGGTGAGCTCTTCTCTTCTTTGGTTACTTTCTTAATTTCATTTGCGCAAAAGACGCAATCGTCGACGTCGCCGTCGCCGTCGCCGTCTTCGACCCAAGCGATGTCGACAACTTTGCTGCTGCTGCTGCTGATGTTGTTGTTGCTGCCGCCTTTGCCTGTTTTGTTTTTCAATTTCGCCAGGCGAAACTTTACCGAATACAGCTCAAAAGCAGCGCAGAGACAACAACAACAACAATAACAACAACAGACAGACAGAGACAGCAACAACAACAAGAAGAAAGATGCGCAAAGTTTCTATTAAAACGGATTTAATTATGTAATGGAATCATGATAAATTTCGCGCAACGTGAAAAGTGTTGGCCAAGGCTGCCAGCCAAGTACCTGACACACACAGACAGACCGATAGACAGACGGACAGACAGACAGACAGACAAAGGCCGTGGCAACCAGAACCGAAACAAGGGACAGAAATTGAAATAGAAAACAGCCAAAACACACTGAACACTCATACACACACATACAGACAGTAGATAGAGATGACTAACAGAAAAAAAACACAAGAAGCTAAGCAGGAAGCTTCAAACCAACAGCAGCAGCAGCAGCAAGCAGCAAGCAGCTCAACAAACACTTATGAAACTGAAGAAGCAAAAAAGAAGCGAAATGATGAATAGAAATAAGATAGAATAGATGGATAAATGGATAGTGGGATAGAGAATGAGAGAACGACAGTATGAACGAAAGAGAGAGAGAGAGAGAGAAATAGAGACAGACAGACATGAATGATAGACAGACTTGTAGTTAGACAATGTTGGATAAAAAAAAAAGTGTTGAAAGACTTTAAATATTCAAATTGCCAAATAAATAAATGCCACAAATTAAAGTTACAATAATTGCTGCTCAAGTCAAATGCTTTTACGTTTTGAGTTTGCTTTAGATTTGTATGCTTAAGAAATTTTTAAGTATTTATCATTGGGTATTAAAATCTGCGACGTGATGTATGAGAATAATTAATAATTTTATTAATAATTTGTAATATAAATTATGTTACAGTAAATATATAAATTATATGAATCATCTTATTTATATAAATGCAACTAATTATATTAATTAATATATTAATTGAATAAATTACATTAATTATATTAATTAATTATATTATTAATTATATAAAGTATTTTAATTATATTTATTAAATTTGTATTACATAACTGCGATTCGATGTTTAATTTTATTATATGACATAATAATTAATTATTTTATAAATTATTTATGGTATAAATTATGTGTATTATTTTAATTAAACTAATTACATTAGTTAAATAAACTATGTTAATTACATTAGTTATATTATTTTTTTTGGGGGTATTTAATCTTCGACGTAATGTTATTAATTTTAATAAAAAATTTATTGGTATAAATTATATTAATTATTTATTGTTAATTATTATTTATGTTAATTATTTTTAATATAAGAATTATATGAATTATGTTAATTAGTTAAAGTATATACATTTTTAAATTATATTAATTACATTAATTTTATAAATTATTTAAATTACATTAATTACATTAATTATGCAAATTGCACAAATTTTATTTTATTAACTCTTTTAATTTATTTTTTTTATTGGTAGCATGAAATCTTTTTAATTTTTAAATTTTATTAAATTGTATAAATTCTATTAATTTTTTAAATTATAATTATAATTATAATTATATGAATTATAATTTGTATAGAAATTTTATGAAATTTTATTAATAACTTAAAATGTATCAATTTTGTAATTATGTTAATTAAATTAGTTACATAAATTATTTTAATTACATAAATTATACAAATTACACAAATTTTAGTTAATTAACTCTTCTATATTTATTTTTTTGTTTGTATGAAATCTGCGACATGATGCCATGAATTCTATACATTTTTTATGGTAAAAATTTTATTAATTATCTATGGTATAAATTATATTAATTATAATTAGTATAGAAATTATATGAATTATGTTAATTATTTAAATTGTATCAATTTTTTAATTATGTTAATAACATAAATTATAAAAATTTTACAAATTAAGTAAAATGTTGTTTTTTTTATTAAATTTTCTAATTATACCAATTAATTTATTTTATGCTCCTACTCTCATATATATTCATATGTACATATGTATGTATGTTTTGTTTTTTTTTTTACAGTTTCTCATTTCACATTCCACTTCTCGCTCAGTTTTTTTATTTTTATTCATTTTAATAACTTTATATCTCACTCTCTTTCTCTCATCGTATTTATTTGAGGTCTCCAAACTGCCAGCAACACAAAACTACTCTATCTACCATACAGCATCCCCAGACCCCAGACCCCAACCCACAACTTCAACTCCATAATAACTATCAAAAACTACCCCCCGAGAACTCATTGTGGAATAAAGAGTTTTAGCTCAGCTCTCAGCTGTTTTCGCACATTGCATAAATTTGGACGCTTAATAACGTTTTAATTGTTGTTGTGGGCTTTGACCGTGCGATGAGTACCGATGAGTACGAGTACGAGTATGATGAAGACAAAGGCGATGAGAATGCCAGCGGATGGTAAAAGAGACAGGAGAGAGAGAGAGAGAGAGAGAGAGAAGAAGGAGTTGAACGCGAACGTTGTGCGCTTACCGAAAAATGTTCGAGCAGCGTTTGTTGCCCCCGCATTATTATTATCATAATGAGCGTGCGGTCGAGTTGGTTATCTCTTTGCCTGTTATGGCAACGAAAGTGGTTGAAGGAGGGGAGGGGAGGGGGGTGAGTGGATGGGGTTATGGGTAAAGAAGGGTAACATAGCTTTGACTGTATGTGTGTGTGTGTTGAAAGGAATGTTGCATAATGTGGCTGCGCCGGCAGCCCGCAAAGCATGCGAAATTATGCATGCTGCGGTATTTTTTTCTCTCTCATATTTTTTTTTTTTTTTGTTCGCCATTGTTTTCAGTTGCTTGTTGATTTTATGGCTCTCACATTTTTTAACGGTATTTTATAATATATATATTTTTTTTATATATATTATATATAGAAATTTTTGATGTTATTTTTCATCTGAAAAAAAAGAAAGAAAAAAAATTCAAGTTCGGTTTTTGCGTGCAGTCTATTTAGATTTAAAATAGCGCCACGCCTCGCTGACTTTATTACCGTAAGCGAATTTAAATCGGTTCCGGATGCGAATTGTGATACTTTTTTTTTTTATTATTATTTTTATATTTTTTTTCTATGCTAAGTCTAGGCTACAATTCTGCTACTGCTGCCTATTTTTTCCCTTCAGTTTTGTGCTGCCTTCGCTTTGGCTTATCAACTTGCTATTAAATCTCTCTTGAATAAAACTTTTTTACTTTTGTTTGGCAACGTTTGTTGCTTCTTTTTTTTTACCCTGCTGCTGATAAGACAAAATGTTTGTCTATGTTTTCTATGTGTGTCTCTCTGTCTCTCTGTGTGTGTGTGTGTAAATTTATTTGATCTGTTTTATTGTACTGTTAAATCTCGCGTAGCTTGAAACAACTAACTAACTAAAAAAAAAGTAAAGCAAAGTAAAGCAAAGTGAAGAGAAGAGAAAAACGAAATAGAATACATTTTGCATTCTGTGTGTCGCTCTACAACATTGTCATGTCTTTTACCATTGTCTTCTTCCAGCACGTTTAGCTTCATCAGCCTGACCGTTTATCATTTCCCATTTGCTTTCGGGCTTTGCTATCTCTCTCTCTCTCTCTCTCTCTCTCTCACACACACACTCTCATTGCCCTCTCGCTCTACTACTTTAGAGTTCTTACAAGTTATTTTGTGCTATTTACGTTTTTGTTCATTCGCCTTGGCGACGACTGTCAAGCTAAGTTCATTAAATGTGTAGCTTGAGCTTAAGTAAGAAAAAAGCAAAGTTAAAATTAGGCAAACATTAAGATTAGCGGCTGCTTCTACTCTGTCTTTATTTGAAAAAAAAACAAATGTTTTTCTTTTTTTTAACAGATTGTTACAATTTTTTTTTTTATTATATTTAAATAATTTTTTAGTTCATTTCCATTAAATTCTCGGCAATTTATTTTTATTTATTATTATTTACTGCATAAATTTATTTTTATACATGAAAATAGATTAAATCGATTTTTTTATAATTTTTTTTATATTTATTTTTTATATTTATTTTTTATATTAATTTTTTTATATACATTTTTCCACTTTTATATTTTGAGGTAATTGTATATTTTTCATATTATTTTTTTATATATATTTTTCATATTAATTTATTTTTATTAAGATATTTTTGTGTTTTACTAATTTTATATTTCTTATGTATCATTTTATATTAATTTTTTTTATAAATCTTTCTTTCAGATTTTATTTATTTCTTAAATATATTTTTTATATATATCTTTTCAATTTTATATTTTTCAGTAATTGTATATTTTTAATATTTTATTTATTTTAATTTTTTTTTATATATATTTTTCATATTAATTTATTTTTATTAAGTTATTTTTTTCACATTTTTGTTTTTTTTACTAATTTTATATTTCTTATATATAATTTTTATATTAATTTTTTTTATATATCTTTCTTTCAGTTTTTATTTAATATATTTTATATTTCTTAAATATATTTTTTATATTAATTTTTTTATTTATATTTTTTTCACTTTTATGTCTTCTATTATTATATTATATTATTCTGTATGTTTGCTTATATATTTTTTTTTTTATAATAATTTATTTTTATTAGGATTATCTTTCTTTACAGTTTTTGTTTAATATATTTTACTTATTTCTTGAATATAATTTTTATATTAATTTTTTTATATATATTTTTTTCACTTTTATGTCTTCTATTATTATATTATATTATTATATATTTTATATATTTTTTATAAAAATTTATTCTTATTAAAATAATTTTTATTTTTAATTTTTGTTTTTTACTTATTTCTTGTATATAATTTTTATGTTAATTAATTAATTTTCTTTCGGTTTTTATTTAATTGACTAATTTGAATTTTGAATTTTTTTTACATATATTTGTTTTTACCTTTTATATTTTCGTATTATTATATTATATTATATTATATATTTTTTTATATATGAAATAAAAAGAAAGAAAGTAGAGAAATATATAAAAAATTAAATTAATTAATAAGATGTGAAATATTTAATTCAAATTAAATAAAATATATAATTTAATAATTAAGAAATAAATTAATAAAAACAATATAATATAATAATTAGGCTAAAAAATACATAGAAAATTTAAATGAAATATAAAAATTAAAATAAAAAAAAATATATATAAAAAAAATTATTTTAAAAAAATATATTTAAGAAATATAAAATTCGTAAAATAAATAAAAACTGAAAGAAAGATATATAAAAAAATTAATATAAAAATTATATACAAAAAATAAGTAAAAACAAAAATGTAAAAAAAAACAATTATCTTAATAAAACCAAAAATTTTAAACAAAATTATCTTCATAAAAATAAATTATTATAAGAAAAATATATAAAAAAAAATAATATAATATAATAATAGAAAATATAAAAGTGAAAAAAATATATATAAAAAAATTAATATAAAAATTATATACAAGAAATAAGTAAAAAAAACAAAAATGTAAAAAAAATAATCCTAATAAAAATAAATTATTATAAAAAAAAAATATATAAAAACAAAAATAATATAAAAATGTATATAAATATACAATTACTAAAAAATATAAAAGTGAAAAAAATATAAATAAAAAAATTAATATAAAAATATATTTAAGAAATATAAAATTAGTAAAATAAATAAAAACTGAAAGAATGATATATAAAAATTAGTAAAAAAAAAAACAAAAATGTGAAGAAAATATCTTAATAAAAATAAATTAATATGAAAAATTTATATAAAAAAAATTAAAATAAATAAAATTCATATTAATAATATACAATTACTGAAAAATATAAAATTGAAAAAAATATATATAAAAAATATTAAAATAACAAAAAATATATAAAAAAAAAATTTAAATAAAAAATAAATAACTTTTTTAATATTTATTTTTTATTTTTATAAGAAATCTTGAAAATACGTAACAAAAAATCTATTTAATCTATTTTCATTTTTAATTTTATTAAAATAAATTTAATTTTATAAAAATAAATTCTCTAGAATTTACTGCAAATGAACTACAAAATTATTTAAATATATTACAAATAAATTTTAACAATCTGTTAAAAGAAAAACGTGTTTTTCTTTCAAATAAAGACAGACTAGAAGCAGCCGCTAATCTTAATGTTTGCCTAATTTTAACTTTGCTTTTTTCTTACTTAAGCTCAAGCTACACATTTAATGAACTTAGCTTGACAGTCGTCGCCAAGGCGAATGAACAAAAACGTAAATAGCACAAAATAACTTGTAAGAACTCTAAAGTAGTAGAGCGAGAGGGGAATGAGAGTGTATGTGTGAGAGAGAGAGAGAGAGATAGCAAAGCCCGAAAGCAAATGGGAAATGATAAACGGTCAGGCTGATGAAGCTAAACGTGCTGGAAGAAGACAATGGTAAAAGACATGACAATGTTGTAGAGCGACACACAGAATGCAAAATGTATTCTATTTCGTTTTTCTCTTCTCTTCACTTTACTTTGCTTTACTTTGCTTTTTTTTAGTTAGTTAGTTGTTTCAAGCTACGCGAGATTTAACAGTACAATAAAACAGATCAAATAAATTTACACACACACACAGAGAGAGAGAGACACACATAGAAAACATAGACAAACATTTTGTCTTATCAGCAGCAGGGTAAAAAAAAAGAAGCAACAAACGTTGCCAAACAAAAGTAAAAAAGTTTTTTTCAAGAGAGATTTAATAGCAAGTTGATAAGCCAAAGCGAAGGCAGCACAAAACTGAAGGGAAAAAATAGGCAGCAGCCCGTAAGCAGCAGTAGCACGAATTGTAGCCTAGACTTAGCATAGAAAAAAAATATAAAAATAATAATAAAAAAAAAAAAACAAAAAACAAAGTATCACAATTCGCATCCGGAACCGATTTAAATTCGCTTACGGTAATAAAGTCAGCGAGGCGTGGCGCTATTTTAAATCTAAATAGACTGCACGCAAAAACCGAACTTGAATTTCTTTCTTTTTTTTCAGATGAAAAATAACATCAAAAATTTCTATATATAATATATATAAAAAAAATATATATATATAAAATACCGTTAAAAAATGTGAGAGCCATAAAATCAACAAGCAACTGAAAACAATGGCGAACAAAAAAAAAAAATATGACAGAGAAAAAAAATACCGCAGCATGCATAATTTCGCATGCTTTGCGGGCTGCCGGCGCAGCCACATTATGCAACATTCCTTTCACACACACACACACACACACACACACACATACAGTCAAAGCTATGTTACCCTTCTTTACCCATAACCCCATCGCCATCCCCCTCCCCTCCCCTCCTTCAACCACTTTCGTTGCCATAACAGGCAAAGAGATAACCAACTCGACCGCACGCTCATTATGATAATAATAATGCGGGGGCAACAAACGCTGCTCGAACATTTTTCGGTAAGCGCACAACGTTCGCGTTCAACTCCTTCTTCTGTCTCTCTCTCTCTGTCTCTTTTACCATCCGCTGGCATTCTCATCGCCTTTGTCTTCATCATACTCGTACTCGTACTCATCGGTACTCATCGCACGGTCAAAGCCCACAACAACAATTAAAACGTTATTAAGCGTCCAAATTTATGCAATGTGCGAAAACAGCTGAGAGCTGAGCTAAAACTCTTTATTCCACAATGAGTTCTCGGGGGGTAGTTTTTGATAGTTATTATGAAGTTGAAGTTGTGGGTTGGGGTCTGGGGATGCTGTATGGTAGATAGAGTAGTTTTGTGTTGCTGGCAGTTTGGAGACCTCAAATAAATACGATGAGAGAAAGAGAGTGAGATATAAAGTTATTAAAATGAATAAAAACAAAAAAAACGAGCGAGAAGTGGAATGTGAAATGAGAAACTGTAAAAAAAAACAAAACATACATACATATGTACATATGAATATATATGAGAGTAGGAACATAAAATAAATTAATTAGTATAATTAGAAGAGTTTTTATATATTTTATATAATTTGTATAATTTATATAATTAATTAATAATTTATTAATATAATTAAATTAATTAGAATTAATTTATAATTAACATAATAAAAATAATCAAAAAATTGATATAATTTAAATAATTAACATAACTCATATAATTTCTATATTAATTATAATTAATATAATTTATACAATAAATAATTAATAAAATTTATACCATAAAAAATGTATAAAGTTAATGTAGATATTATACAAACAAAACAAAATAATTTAGAAGAGTTAATTAACTAAAATTTGTGTAATTTGTATAATTTATGTAATTAATGTAATTTAAATAATTTGTATAATTCATTGAATTAACATAATTACAAAATTAATATATTTTAAGTTTTTAATATAATTCATAAAATTTCTATATTAATTATAATTTATATAATTATAATTATAATTTAAAAAATTAATTGAATTTATACAATTTAATAAAATTTAAAAATTAAAAAGATTTTATACCACCAATAAAAAAATAAATTAAAAGAGTTAATAAAATAAAATTTGTGCATTTTGCATAATTTATTTAATTAATGTAATTTAAATAATTTATAAAATTAATGTAATTAATATAATTTAAAAATGTATATACTTTAACTAATTAACATAATTCATATAATTCTTATATTAAAAATAATTAACATAAATAGTAATTAACAATAAATAATTAATATAATTTATACCAAAAAAAATTATTATTTAAATTAATAACATTACGTCGAAAATTAAATACCCCCCAAAAAAAATATATAACTAATGTAATTAACATAATTTATATAATTAATATAATTAGTTTAATTAAGATAATACCTATAATTTTTACCATAAATAACTTATAAAATTAATTAATTATTATGCCACATAATAAAATTGAACACAGAGTCGCAATTATGATATGTAAATTAAAAAAAAAATAAAATAAAATAATTTATATAATTAAAGAAATTAAATTAATTATTAATTATAAATAATTAATATAATTATTTGCATTTATATAAATAAGATGTTTCATATATTTTATATATTTACTATAATTAACAATAAATTAATACAATAAATTATTTATAAAATTATTAATTATTCTCATACATCACGTCGCAGATTTTAATACCCAATGATAAATACTAAATCTAAATTGAGCTCAAAACGTAAAAGCATTTGAGTTGAGCAGCAATTATTGTAACTTTAATTTGTGGCATTTATTTATTTGGCAATTTGAATATTTAAAGTCTTTCAACACTTTTTATTTTTATTCAACATTGTCTAACTACAAGTCTGTCTATCATTCATGTCTGTCTGTCTCTATCGCTCTCTCTCTCTCTCTTTCTATGTTACTGTCGTTTTCTCATTCTCTATTCCACTATCCATTTATCCATCTATTCTATCTTATTTCTATTCATCATTTCGCTTCTTTTTTGCTTCTTCAGTTTCATAAGTGTTTGTTGAGCTGCTTGCTGCTGCTTCTCTGCTGCTGCTGCTGCTGGTTTGAAGCTTCCTGCTTAGCTTCTTGTTTTTTTTTCTGTTAGTCATCTCTATCTACTGTCTGTATGTGTGTGTGTGTGTGTATTAGTGTTCAGTGTGTTTTGGCTGTTTTCTATTTCAATTTCTGTCCCTTGTTTCGGTTCTGGTTGCCACGGCCTTTGTCTGTCTGTCTGTCTGTCGGTCTGTCTATCGGTCTGTCTGTGTGTGTCAGGTACTTGGCTGGCAGCCTTGGCCAACACTTTTCACGTTGCGCGAAATTTATCATGATTCCATTACATAATTAAATCCGTTTTAATAGAAACTTTGCGCATCTTTCTTCTTGTTGTTGTTGCTGTCTCTGTCTGTCTGTTGTTGTTATTGTTGTTGTTGTTGTCTCTGCGCTGCTTTTGAGCTGTATTCGGTAAAGTTTCGCCTTGGCGAAATTGAAAAACAAAACAGGCAAAGGCGGCAGCAACAACAACATCAGCAGCAGCAGCAGCAAAGTTGTCGACATCGCTTGGGTCGAAGACGGCGACGGCGACGGCGACGTCGACGATTGCGTCTTTTGCGCAAATGAAATTAAGAAAGTAACCAAAGAAGAGAAGAGCTCACCAAAGTTACATCTTCAACAGTACAGCAGCGCTCCTCTCCCTCTCTCTCTCTCACTCTGTCAGCTCTTGCTGTCGTCTCTTTACTGTTTATACCCCTCACCGCACTCACACTCAAACTCTCACTCACACTCAAACTCTCACTCACTCACCTTAAACGAGCGGGAGAGAGCTTTTGCTGAAATGCTTTTGCTTTATCTGCTGCTGCCATCTCAGCGCTGCGCTGCGCTGCTTTACTTCGTTTTGCTTTGCTTTTGCTTTGCGCTGCTTTGCTCTGTATCCATGTGTACTTCATCTCCGTTAGCTACGCTCTGCCTGCTACTCTTCTTCTACGTTTTTTTTTTTTGTTGTTTTTTGTCTTGATAAATTACCCCGTCCTTGGCAGCGACGTTACGTTGCGTTGCGTTGACTGGGCGACACAGTAAAGTGATATTTTTATTTGGAAGTCTTTCGTTCTACACTCTGCACTCCCAACTCTCTCTCTCTTTCACTCTCACTCTCACACTGTCTTTCGTTCCGCGCGCTGCCAACATTTTTAAATCTTGCCAAATTGTTAACGATGTGAAAGTTGTTGCTGCTGCTGCTGCTGACGCGCAGTAGGCAGCAATGGCAGCTATAGTAGCTGCCTTCGGACGACGGCAAAGTTTAGTAAATGAAAATAATTTTCAGTTTCGGAAAATTATTTAAAGTAGTTCATTAAGTGGCTGCATTTTTAGATAACTTTAACTATTTGTTAACTATTTTATTTACATTCTTTTTACTCTCTCACTCACTTCCACTCTCTGTCTCTCTTACTCTCTTACTATAACATATAAAAGTTATAGCTTAAATTTTTTTCATATTAGCAATTAATAAACGTTGCTTATATGTGTAAGATAGACGGATCGGTGCACTATAACATATATATAAAATATATTAGAAAAAATGCTGACAAAGCGCAGCTGAAATATTAGCTTATAGCTCAGCGTCTTTCTATAGTCATCTATCTCTTTCTAGCTATCTCTTTCTAGCTATAGCTTTAACTTTCAATTAAAAATACATTATGCTAACATACACACACATGTGTCTCTGTGTGTGTGTGTATAAAACTTGCCCCTATGTCAAGTGTTGGCTGTCTGCTTGTAGCTACTGTGTGCAGCGCTGCTGCTTTGCTTTGCTTGCCATTGGCCACTGGCAAAACGCGCTGACAACTCACTTAAATTGCAATAAATAAACAACACAGAGAGAGAGAGAGAGAGAGATATAGAAACACACCTGACAACATAACCTTCAACGTGTGTAGTTAGTGACTTTATCTACATCTCTTTCACTCTGCCTTAAGCATATTACAGCGACTGATAAGACTTTAGACTCACAGCTGGGTTTTACACGTGTCAAGCGGCTTGAATTTGATCTGGGGAGCAAACCCTTTTGGGCCAAATCACCGTTTGAAAACGCAACGTATATTAAAATTAAATTAATTTCGTATTTTTTTTATTTTTTTTTAAATATTTTTTATATTTTTAAAAAAATTTTTTTTAAATTTTTTTATTATTTTTTTTCTCTTTGCTTTTGCTTTTACGTATAAAAATTGCAAAACGATTGACTATTAAAAAGGATAAGGCATAATATTTTTCGCATTTGTGGCAAGCGGCAGCAACAGTAGCAGCAGCAGCAACAGTAAGAAGAAGAAGTACAAGTAGCAGCGGCAGCATCGCAGCAGCAGCAGTTTTTGCCACTCGTCACGTAAATGTAAGAAAAATAGTTTACGGTTGCGGACTTTATCTGAGACAAAGCCAATAATGTTGCCTTTAAAATGACAATGCCACTGCCACTGCCACTGCTGCTGCCACAAACAATGCTGTATGCGACGGCAGCGGCAGCGGCAATAAGGAAAACATAAAAACAAGCAACTTAAGGCTTAAATAAAAATGAGCAAAGTTTTCCATGAAAGCTGAAAAACAGACGCCGCATACTTTGATTGGCAAAAGAAGTGTAAAAGAGATAGCGCAAGAGAAGAAGAGAGTGAGAGAGAGAGAGAGAGAGGAATAGATAGAGTTAACTGTGGTGAATATAAAATAAGGTAAGTGAAGAGCAAAAACGCGCTGAATGTAAAACTCTTCATACAGACTTAACTGTTGCCCAAGTGGCTCACAAAAAAAAAAAAAAGATTACAAAAAAAAAAGAAAAATATCTTTTAATATATTTTATATTGTTATTGAAGCTTACTGTGCAAAGTTCTACTACTGCTGCTGCTGCTACTGCTGCTGCTGCTGCTGCTGCTACTGCTACTGCTACTACTTTTTTTGCAGCTTAATGCATGACAATTAAATATGTAGCTAAAGTTTATTTCACAGTTTCCGCCTTCGCACTGCTGTGAAGCTTGAGCAATCATTTTGTTAAAGAACTTTTTGAAAACTCCAAGTACAGTTTAGGCCTTAACTTTCTATTGTCTAAGTAAGCTCACACACACACAGAGAGAGAGAGAGAGAGAGAGAGAGAGAGTGTCGCATGTAAGATTATGGCACATTTAGTGGGCAATTATCGCCTGCAGCGACCATAATTATCACGCAGTGTCCAAAACTTGCACTATGTAGTTTATATTCAAACTTCACACTAGTTGTCTCTTTCACTCTCTCTCTCTTGCTCTCTCTCTGTCTCCTGTGGTTTCTAATAGTGTCCCAGAACGCATCGCTTGCGCCATGTTA
>JBAMBR010003005.1:0-26823 GCA_037044475.1 Zaprionus obscuricornis | reverse complement strand
CGCCTATTAACGCCAGAAATCGCAAAAAACAAAAAAAAATTTTTTTTGAATTTTTTGAATTTTTTTTTTTGATTTCATTAAAGCTTAAAATAAATGATCCCGAAATGTGCTTAGAATCCGTAAAAGACGCCTATTAACGCCAGAAATCGCAAAAAACAAAAAAAAAATTTTTTTTGAATTTTTTGAATTTTTTTTTTTGATTTCATTAAAGCTTAAAATAAATGATCCCAAAATGTGCTTAGAATCCGTAAAATACGCCTATTAACGCCAGAAATCGCAAAAAACAAAAAAAAATTTTTTTTTGAATTTTTTGAATTTTTTTTTTTGATTTCATTAAAGCTTAAAATAAATGATCCCGAAATGTGCTTAGAATCCGTAAAAGACGCGTATTAACGCCAGAAATCGCAAAAAACAAAAAAAAAATTTTTTTTGAATTTTTTGAATTTTTTTTTTTGATTTCATTAAATCTTAAAATAAATGATCCCAAAATGTGCTTAGAATCCGTAAAATACGCCTATTAACGCCAGAAATCGCAAAAAACAAAAAAAAAATTTTTTTTGAATTTTTTGAATTTTTTTTTTTGATTTCATTAAAGCTTAAAATAAATGATCCCAAAATGTGCTTAGAATCCGTAAAATACGCCTATTAACGCCAGAAATCGCAAAAAACAAAAAAAAATTTTTTTTGAATTTTTTGAATTTTTTTTTTTGATTTCATTAAAGCTTAAAATAAATGATCCCAAAATGTGCTTAGAATCCGTAAAATACGCCTATTAACGCCAGAAATCGCAAAAAACAAAAAAAAAATTTTTTTTGAATTTTTTGAATTTTTTTTTTTGATTTCATTAAAGCTTAAAATAAATGATCCCAAAATGTGCTTAGAATCCGTAAAATACGCCTATTAACGCCAGAAATCGCAAAAAACAAAAAAAAATTTTTTTTTGAATTTTTTGAATTTTTTTTTTTGATTTCATTAAAGCTTAAAATAAATGATCCCAAAATGTGCTTAGAATCCGTAAAATACGCCTATTAACGCCAGAAATCGCAAAAAACAAAAAAAAAATTTTTTTTGAATTTTTTGAATTTTTTTTTTTGATTTCATTAAAGCTTAAAATAAATGATCCCGAAATGTGCTTAGAATCCGTAAAAGACGCGTATTAACGCCAGAAATCGCAAAAAACAAAAAAAAAATTTTTTTTGAATTTTTTGAATTTTTTTTTTGATTTCATTAAATCTTAAAATAAATGATCCCAAAATGTGCTTAGAATCCGTAAAATACGCCTATTAACGCCAGAAATCGCAAAAAACAAAAAAAAATTTTTTTTTGAATTTTTTGAATTTTTTTTTTTGATTTCATTAAAGCTTAAAATAAATGATCCCAAAATGTGCTTAGAATCCGTAAAATACGCCTATTAACGCCAGAAATCGCAAAAAACAAAAAAAAATTTTTTTTTGAATTTTTTGAATTTTTTTTTTGATTTCATTAAAGCTTAAAATAAATGATCCCGAAATGTGCTTAGAATCCGTAAAAGACGCGTATTAACGCCAGAAATCGCAAAAAACAAAAAAAAATTTTTTTTTGAATTTTTTGAATTTTTTTTTTTGATTTCATTAAATCTTAAAATAAATGATCCCAAAATGTGCTTAGAATCCGTAAAATACGCCTATTAACGCCAGAAATCGCAAAAAACAAAAAAAAATTTTTTTTTGAATTTTTTGAATTTTTTTTTTGATTTCATTAAAGCTTAAAATAAATGATCCCGAAATGTGCTTAGAATCCGTAAAAGACGCGTATTAACGCCAGAAATCGCAAAAAACAAAAAAAAAATTTTTTTTGAATTTTTTGAATTTTTTTTTTTGATTTCATTAAAGCTTAAAATAAATGATCCCGAAATGTGCTTAGAATCCGTAAAATACGCGTATTAACGCCAGAAATCGCAAAAAACAAAAAAAAATTTTTTTTGAATTTTTTGAATTTTTTTTTTTGATTTCATTAAATCTTAAAATAAATGATCCCAAAATGTGCTTAGAATCCGTAAAATACGCCTATTAACGCCAGAAATCGCAAAAAACAAAAAAAAAATTTTTTTTGAGTTTTTTGAATTTTTTTTTTTGATTTCATTAAAGCTTAAAATAAATGATCCCAAAATGTGCTTAGAATCCGTAAAATACGCCTATTAACGCCAGAAATCGCAAAAAACAAAAAAAAAATTTTTTTTGAATTTTTTGAATTTTTTTTTTTGATTTCATTAAAGCTTAAAATAAATGATCCCAAAATGTGCTTAGAATCCGTAAAAGACGCGTATTAACGCCAGAAATCGCAAAAAACAAAAAAAAATTTTTTTTTGAATTTTTTGAATTTTTTTTTTGATTTCATTAAAGCTTAAAATAAATGATCCCGAAATGTGCTTAGAATCCGTAAAAGACGCCTATTAACGCCAGAAATCGCAAAAAACAAAAAAAAAATTTTTTTTGAATTTTTTGAATTTTTTTTTTGATTTCATTAAAGCTTAAAATAAATGATCCCGAAATGTGCTTAGAATCCGTAAAATACGCCTATTAACGCCAGAAATCGCAAAAAACAAAAAAAAATTTTTTTTTGAATTTTTTGAATTTTTTTTTTTGATTTCATTAAAGCTTAAAATAAATGATCCCAAAATGTGCTTAGAATCCGTAAAATACGCCTATTAACGCCAGAAATCGCAAAAAACAAAAAAAAATTTTTTTTGAATTTTTTGAATTTTTTTTTTTGATTTCATTAAAGCTTAAAATAAATGATCCCAAAATGTGCTTAGAATCCGTAAAATACGCCTATTAACGCCAGAAATCGCAAAAAACAAAAAAAAAATTTTTTTTGAGTTTTTTGAATTTTTTTTTTTGATTTCATTAAAGCTTAAAATAAATGATCCCAAAATGTGCTTAGAATCCGTAAAATACGCCTATTAACGCCAGAAATCGCAAAAAACAAAAAAAAATTTTTTTTGAATTTTTTGAATTTTTTTTTTTGATTTCATTAAAGCTTAAAATAAATGATCCCAAAATGTGCTTAGAATCCGTAAAATACGCCTATTAACGCCAGAAATCGCAAAAAACAAAAAAAAATTTTTTTTGAATTTTTTGAATTTTTTTTTTTGATTTCATTAAAGCTTAAAATAAATGATCCCGAAATGTGCTTAGAATCCGTAAAAGACGCCTATTAACGCCAGAAATCGCAAAAAACAAAAAAAAATTTTTTTTTGAATTTTTTGAATTTTTTTTTTGATTTCATTAAAGCTTAAAATAAATGATCCCGAAATGTGCTTAGAATCCGTAAAATACGCCTATTAACGCCAGAAATCGCAAAAAACAAAAAAAAATTTTTTTTGAATTTTTTGAATTTTTTTTTTTGATTTCATTAAAGCTTAAAATAAATGATCCCGAAATGAGCTTAGAATCCGTAAAAGACGCCTATTAACGCCAGAAATCGCAAAAAACAAAAAAAAATTTTTTTTGAATTTTTTGAATTTTTTTTTTTGATTTCATTAAAGCTTAAAATAAATGATCCCGAAATGAGCTTAGAATCCGTAAAAGGCGCCTATTAACGCCAGAAATCGCAAAAAACAAAAAAAAATTTTTTTTGAATTTTTTGAATTTTTTTTTTTGATTTCATTAAAGCTTAAAATAAATGATCCCAAAATGTGCTTAGAATCCGTAAAAGGCGCCTATTAACGCCAGAAATCGCAAAAAACAAAAAAAAATTTTTTTTTGAATTTTTTGAATTTTTTTTTTTGATTTCATTAAAGCTTAAAATAAATGATCCCGAAATGAGCTTAGAATCCGTAAAAGGCGCCTATTAACGCCAGAAATCGCAAAAAACAAAAAAAATTTTTTTTGAATTTTTTGAATTTTTTTTTGATTATGATTATCTTAAGAATAAATGATCCCAATGGCTTAGAATCCGTAAAAGGCGCCTATTAACGCCAGAAATCGCAAAAAACAAAAAAAAATTTTTTTTGAATTTTTTGAATTTTTTTTTTGATTTCATTAAAGCTTAAAATAAATGATCCCGAAATGAGCTTAGAATCCGTAAAAGACGCCTATTAACGCCAGAAATCGCAAAAAACAAAAAAAAATTTTTTTTGAATTTTTTGAATTTTTTTTTTGATTTCATTAAAGCTTAAAATAAATGATCCCGAAATGAGCTTAGAATCCGTAAAAGACGCCTATTAACGCCAGAAATCGCAAAAAACAAAAAAAAATTTTTTTTGAATTTTTTGAATTTTTTTTTTGATTTCATTAAAGCTTAAAATAAATGATCCCAAAATGTGCTTAGAATCCGTAAAAGACGCCTATTAACGCCAGAAATCGCAAAAAACAAAAAAAAATTTTTTTTTGAATTTTTTGAATTTTTTTTTTGAATTTTTTTTGATTTCATTAAAGCTTAAAATAAATGATCCCGAAATGAGCTTAGAATCCGTAAAAGGCGCCTATTAACGCCAGAAATCGCAAAAAACAAAAAAAAATTTTTTTTGAATTTTTTGAATTTTTTTTTTGATTTCATTAAAGCTTAAAATAAATGATCCCGAAATGAGCTTAGAATCCGTAAAAGGCGCCTATTAACGCCAGAAATCGCAAAAAACAAAAAAAAATTTTTTTTGAATTTTTTGAATTTTTTTTTTTGATTTCATTAAAGCTTAAAATAAATGATCCCGAAATGTGCTTAGAATCCGTAAAAGACGCCTATTAACGCCAGAAATCGCAAAAAACAAAAAAAAATTTTTTTTGAATTTTTTGAATTTTTTTTTTGATTTCATTAAAGCTTAAAATAAATGATCCCGAAATGTGCTTAGAATCCGTAAAAGGCGCCTATTAACGCCAGAAATCGCAAAAAACAAAAAAAATTTTTTTTTTTTTTGAATTTGATTTTTTTTTGATTTCATTAAAGCTTAAAATAAATGATCCCGAAATGAGCTTAGAATCCGTAAAAGGCGCCTATTAACGCCAGAAATCGCAAAAAACAAAAAAAAATTTTTTTTGAATTTTTTGAATTTTTTTTTTGATTTCATTAAAGCTTAAAATAAATGATCCCGAAATGAGCTTAGAATCCGTAAAAGGCGCCTATTAACGCCAGAAATCGCAAAAAACAAAAAAAAATTTTTTTTTGAATTTTTTGAATTTTTTTTTTGATTTCATTAAAGCTTAAAATAAATGATCCCGAAATGAGCTTAGAATCCGTAAAAGGCGCCTATTAACGCCAGAAATCGCAAAAAACAAAAAAAAATTTTTTTTGAATTTTTTGAATTTTTTTTTTTGATTTCATTAAAGCTTAAAATAAATGATCCCGAAATGTGCTTAGAATCCGTAAAAGACGCCTATTAACGCCAGAAATCGCAAAAAACAAAAAAAAAATTTTTTTTGAATTTTTTGAATTTTTTTTTTGATTTCATTAAAGCTTAAAATAAATGATCCCGAAATGAGCTTAGAATCCGTAAAAGGCGCCTATTAACGCCAGAAATCGCAAAAAACAAAAAAAAATTTTTTTTGAATTTTTTGAATTTTTTTTTTGATTTCATTAAAGCTTAAAATAAATGATCCCGAAATGAGCTTAGAATCCGTAAAAGGCGCCTATTAACGCCAGAAATCGCAAAAAACAAAAAAAAATTTTTTTTGAATTTTTTGAATTTTTTTTTTGATTTCATTAAAGCTTAAAATAAATGATCCCGAAATGAGCTTAGAATCCGTAAAAGGCGCCTATTAACGCCAGAAATCGCAAAAAAAAAATCAAAAAATTTAAAATAAATTTTTTTTTGTTTTTTTGCGATTTCTGGCGTTAATAGGCGCCTTTTACGGATTCTAAGCTCATTTCGGGATCATTTATTTTAAGCTTTAATGAAATCAAAAAAAAAATTCAAAAAATTCAAAAAAAATTTTTTTTTTGTTTTTTGCGATTTCTGGCGTTAATAGGCGCCTTTTACGGATTCTAAGCTCATTTCGGGATCATTTATTTTAAGCTTTAATGAAATCAAAAAAAAAAATTCAAAAAATTTTTGATTTTAAGCTTTAATGAAATCAAAAAAAAAATTCAAAAAATTCAAAAAAAATTTTTTTTTGTTTTTTGCGATTTCTGGCGTTAATAGGCGCCTTTTACGGATTCTAAGCTCATTTCGGGATCATTTATTTTAAGCTTTAATGAAATCAAAAAAAAAAATTCAAAAAATTCAAAAAAAAATTTTTTTTTGTTTTTTGCGATTTCTGGCGTTAATAGGCGCCTTTTACGGATTCTAAGCTCATTTCGGGATCATTTATTTTAAGCTTTAATGAAATCAAAAAAAAAAATTCAAAAAATTCAAAAAAAAATTTTTTTTTGTTTTTTGCGATTTCTGGCGTTAATAGGCGCCTTTTACGGATTCTAAGCTCATTTCGGGATCATTTATTTTAAGCTTTAATGAAATCAAAAAAAAAAATTCAAAAAATTCAAAAAAAAATTTTTTTTTGTTTTTTGCGATTTCTGGCGTTAATAGGCGCCTTTTACGGATTCTAAGCTCATTTCGGGATCATTTATTTTAAGCTTTAATGAAATCAAAAAAAAAAATTCAAAAAATTCAAAAAAAAATTTTTTTTTGTTTTTTGCGATTTCTGGCGTTAATAGGCGCCTTTTACGGATTCTAAGCCAGGGTCATTAGCTTTAATGAAATCAAAAAAAAATTCAAAAAATTCAAAAAAAATTTTTTTTTGTTTTTTGCGATTTCTGGCGTTAATAGGCGCCTTTTACGGATTCTAAGCTCATTTCGGGATCATTTATTTTAAGCTTTAATGAAATCAAAAAAAAAAATTCAAAAAATTCAAAAAAAATTTTTTTTTGTTTTTTGCGATTTCTGGCGTTAATAGGCGCCTTTTACGGATTCTAAGCTCATTTCGGGATCATTTATTTTAAGCTTTAATGAAATCAAAAAAAAAAATTCAAAAAATTCAAAAAAAATTTTTTTTTGTTTTTTGCGATTTCTGGCGTTAATAGGCGCCTTTTACGGATTCTAAGCTCATTTCGGGATCATTTATTTTAAGCTTTAATGAAATCAAAAAAAAAAATTCAAAAAATTCAAAAAAAAATTTTTTTTTGTTTTTTGCGATTTCTGGCGTTAATAGGCGCCTTTTACGGATTCTAAGCTCATTTCGGGATCATTTATTTTAAGCTTTAATGAAATCAAAAAAAAAAATTCAAAAAATTCAAAAAAAATTTTTTTTTGTTTTTTGCGATTTCTGGCGTTAATAGGCGCCTTTTACGGATTCTAAGCTCATTTCGGGATCATTTATTTTAAGCTTTAATGAAATCAAAAAAAAAAATTCAAAAAATTCAAAAAAAAATTTTTTTTTGTTTTTTGCGATTTCTGGCGTTAATAGGCGCCTTTTACGGATTCTAAGCTCATTTCGGGATCATTTATTTTAAGCTTTAATGAAATCAAAAAAAAAATTCAAAAAATTCAAAAAAAATTTTTTTTTTGTTTTTTGCGATTTCTGGCGTTAATAGGCGCCTTTTACGGATTCTAAGCTCATTTCGGGATCATTTATTTTAAGCTTTAATGAAATCAAAAAAAAAAATTCAAAAAATTCAAAAAAAAATTTTTTTTTGTTTTTTGCGATTTCTGGCGTTAATAGGCGCCTTTTACGGATTCTAAGCTCATTTCGGGATCATTTATTTTAAGCTTTAATGAAATCAAAAAAAAAAATTCAAAAAATTCAAAAAAAAATTTTTTTTTGTTTTTTGCGATTTCTGGCGTTAATAGGCGCCTTTTACGGATTCTAAGCTCATTTCGGGATCATTTATTTTAAGCTTTAATGAAATCAAAAAAAAAATTCAAAAAATTCAAAAAAAAATTTTTTTTTGTTTTTTGCGATTTCTGGCGTTAATAGGCGCCTTTTACGGATTCTAAGCTCATTTCGGGATCATTTATTTTAAGCTTTAATGAAATCAAAAAAAAAAATTCAAAAAATTCAAAAAAAATTTTTTTTTGTTTTTTGCGATTTCTGGCGTTAATAGGCGCCTTTTACGGATTCTAAGCTCATTTCGGGATCATTTATTTTAAGCTTTAATGAAATCAAAAAAAAAAATTCAAAAAATTCAAAAAAAATTTTTTTTTGTTTTTTGCGATTTCTGGCGTTAATAGGCGCCTTTTACGGATTCTAAGCTCATTTCGGGATCATTTATTTTAAGCTTTAATGAAATCAAAAAAAAAAATTCAAAAAATTCAAAAAAAAATTTTTTTTTGTTTTTTGCGATTTCTGGCGTTAATAGGCGCCTTTTACGGATTCTAAGCTCATTTCGGGATCATTTATTTTAAGCTTTAATGAAATCAAAAAAAAAAATTCAAAAAATTCAAAAAAAAATTTTTTTTTGTTTTTTGCGATTTCTGGCGTTAATAGGCGCCTTTTACGGATTCTAAGCTCATTTCGGGATCATTTATTTTAAGCTTTAATGAAATCAAAAAAAAAAATTCAAAAAATTCAAAAAAAATTTTTTTTTTGTTTTTTGCGATTTCTGGCGTTAATAGGCGCCTTTTACGGATTCTAAGCTCATTTCGGGATCATTTATTTTAAGCTTTAATGAAATCAAAAAAAAAAATTCAAAAAATTCAAAAAAAATTTTTTTTTGTTTTTTTGCGATTTCTGGCGTTAATAGGCGCCTTTTACGGATTCTAAGCTCATTTCGGGATCATTTATTTTAAGCTTTAATGAAATCAAAAAAAAAAATTCAAAAAATTCAAAAAAAATTTTTTTTTGTTTTTTGCGATTTCTGGCGTTAATAGGCGCCTTTTACGGATTCTAAGCTCATTTCGGGATCATTTATTTTAAGCTTTAATGAAATCAAAAAAAAAATTCAAAAAATTCAAAAAAAAATTTTTTTTTGTTTTTTGCGATTTCTGGCGTTAATAGGCGCCTTTTACGGATTCTAAGCTCATTTCGGGATCATTTATTTTAAGCTTTAATGAAATCAAAAAAAAAAATTCAAAAAATTCAAAAAAAATTTTTTTTTGTTTTTTGCGATTTCTGGCGTTAATAGGCGCCTTTTACGGATTCTAAGCTCATTTCGGGATCATTTATTTTAAGCTTTAATGAAATCAAAAAAAAAAATTCAAAAAATTCAAAAAAAAATTTTTTTTTGTTTTTTGCGATTTCTGGCGTTAATAGGCGCCTTTTACGGATTCTAAGCTCATTTCGGGATCATTTATTTTAAGCTTTAATGAAATCAAAAAAAAAAATTCAAAAAATTCAAAAAAAAATTTTTTTTTGTTTTTTGCGATTTCTGGCGTTAATAGGCGCCTTTTACGGATTCTAAGCTCATTTCGGGATCATTTATTTTAAGCTTTAATGAAATCAAAAAAAAAAATTCAAAAAATTCAAAAAAATTTTTTTTTGTTTTTTGCGATTTCTGGCGTTAATAGGCGCCTTTTACGGATTCTAAGCTCATTTCGGGATCATTTATTTTAAGCTTTAATGAAATCAAAAAAAAAAATTCAAAAAATTCAAAAAAAATTTTTTTTTGTTTTTTGCGATTTCTGGCGTTAATAGGCGCCTTTTACGGATTCTAAGCTCATTTCGGGATCATTTATTTTAAGCTTTAATGAAATCAAAAAAAAAAATTCAAAAAATTCAAAAAAAAATTTTTTTTTGTTTTTTGCGATTTCTGGCGTTAATAGGCGCCTTTTACGGATTCTAAGCTCATTTCGGGATCATTTATTTTAAGCTTTAATGAAATCAAAAAAAAAAATTCAAAAAATTCAAAAAAAAATTTTTTTTTGTTTTTTGCGATTTCTGGCGTTAATAGGCGCCTTTTACGGATTCTAAGCTCATTTCGGGATCATTTATTTTAAGCTTTAATGAAATCAAAAAAAAAAATTCAAAAAATTCAAAAAAAAATTTTTTTTTGTTTTTTGCGATTTCTGGCGTTAATAGGCGCCTTTTACGGATTCTAAGCTCATTTCGGGATCATTTATTTTAAGCTTTAATGAAATCAAAAAAAAAAATTCAAAAAATTCAAAAAAAATTTTTTTTTGTTTTTTGCGATTTCTGGCGTTAATAGGCGCCTTTTACGGATTCTAAGCTCATTTCGGGATCATTTATTTTAAGCTTTAATGAAATCAAAAAAAAAAATTCAAAAAATTCAAAAAAAAATTTTTTTTTGTTTTTTGCGATTTCTGGCGTTAATAGGCGCCTTTTACGGATTCTAAGCTCATTTCGGGATCATTTATTTTAAGCTTTAATGAAATCAAAAAAAAAAATTCAAAAAATTCAAAAAAATTTTTTTTTTGTTTTTTGCGATTTCTGGCGTTAATAGGCGCCTTTTACGGATTCTAAGCTCATTTCGGGATCATTTATTTTAAGCTTTAATGAAATCAAAAAAAAAAATTCAAAAAATTCAAAAAAAATTTTTTTTTTGTTTTTTGCGATTTCTGGCGTTAATAGGCGCCTTTTACGGATTCTAAGCTCATTTCGGGATCATTTATTTTAAGCTTTAATGAAATCAAAAAAAAAAATTCAAAAAATTCAAAAAAAATTTTTTTTTGTTTTTTGCGATTTCTGGCGTTAATAGGCGCCTTTTACGGATTCTAAGCTCATTTCGGGATCATTTATTTTAAGCTTTAATGAAATCAAAAAAAAAAATTCAAAAAATTCAAAAAAAATTTTTTTTTTGTTTTTTGCGATTTCTGGCGTTAATAGGCGCCTTTTACGGATTCTAAGCTCATTTCGGGATCATTTATTTTAAGCTTTAATGAAATCAAAAAAAAAATTCAAAAAATTCAAAAAAAAATTTTTTTTTGTTTTTTGCGATTTCTGGCGTTAATAGGCGCCTTTTACGGATTCTAAGCTCATTTCGGGATCATTTATTTTAAGCTTTAATGAAATCAAAAAAAAAATTCAAAAAATTCAAAAAAAATTTTTTTTTGTTTTTTTGCGATTTCTGGCGTTAATAGGCGCCTTTTACGGATTCTAAGCTCATTTCGGGATCATTTATTTTAAGCTTTAATGAAATCAAAAAAAAAAATTCAAAAAATTCAAAAAAAATTTTTTTTTGTTTTTTGCGATTTCTGGCGTTAATAGGCGCCTTTTACGGATTCTAAGCTCATTTCGGGATCATTTATTTTAAGCTTTAATGAAATCAAAAAAAAAAATTCAAAAAATTCAAAAAAAATTTTTTTTTGTTTTTTGCGATTTCTGGCGTTAATAGGCGCCTTTTACGGATTCTAAGCTCATTTCGGGATCATTTATTTTAAGCTTTAATGAAATCAAAAAAAAAAATTCAAAAAATTCAAAAAAAATTTTTTTTTTGTTTTTTGCGATTTCTGGCGTTAATAGGCGCCTTTTACGGATTCTAAGCTCATTTCGGGATCATTTATTTTAAGCTTTAATGAAATCAAAAAAAAAAATTCAAAAAATTCAAAAAAAAATTTTTTTTGTTTTTTGCGATTTCTGGCGTTAATAGGCGCCTTTTACGGATTCTAAGCTCATTTCGGGATCATTTATTTTAAGCTTTAATGAAATCAAAAAAAAAAATTCAAAAAATTCAAAAAAAAATTTTTTTTGTTTTTTGCGATTTCTGGCGTTAATAGGCGCCTTTTACGGATTCTAAGCTCATTTCGGGATCATTTATTTTAAGCTTTAATGAAATCAAAAAAAAAAATTCAAAAAATTCAAAAAAAAATTTTTTTTTGTTTTTTTGCGATTTCTGGCGTTAATAGGCGCCTTTTACGGATTCTAAGCTCATTTCGGGATCATTTATTTTAAGCTTTAATGAAATCAAAAAAAAAAATTCAAAAAATTCAAAAAAAATTTTTTTTTGTTTTTTGCGATTTCTGGCGTTAATAGGCGCCTTTTACGGATTCTAAGCTCATTTCGGGATCATTTATTTTAAGCTTTAATGAAATCAAAAAAAAAATTCAAAAAATTCAAAAAAATTTTTTTTTGTTTTTTGCGATTTCTGGCGTTAATAGGCGCCTTTTACGGATTCTAAGCACATTTCGGGATCATTTATTTTAAGCTTTAATGAAATCAAAAAAAAAATTCAAAAAATTCAAAAAAAATTTTTTTTTGTTTTTTGCGATTTCTGGCGTTAATAGGCGCCTTTTACGGATTCTAAGCTCATTTCGGGATCATTTATTTTAAGCTTTAATGAAATCAAAAAAAAATTCAAAAAATTCAAAAAAAATTTTTTTTGTGTTTTTTTGCGATTTCTGGCGTTAATAGGCGCCTTTTACGGATTCTAAGCACATTTCGGGATCATTTATTTTAAGCTTTAATGAAATATAAATTAAAATTCAAATTCAAAAAGTTATATAAATTGAGCCTAAGGATATGCAAGAATTTTAAGAAGAGTATTGCTGGTAATCATTAGGTCAAGACCCGAGCCAGCAGGTCTTGAGGATGATGCCGTTTTAGGCTTCTCCTGACCGTAGTACGATGATTCGGCATTAGGCGCCTAGCTAGGCTGTTAGGGTGACCTCCAAGCCTTTCTGTGTATTTTTGTGCAATCGCCTGCATTTTATCGCCAATTTTAGGTATTTTGAAGTCGCGCTCTATGTGCGCCGTTCGCATGTACCATGGAGCTCCTGCGATCTTCCTCAGAGTCTTGGCTTGAAGTACCCGTATTTTGTTGAGGTGCGTTTTAGCTCTGATACCGTACACCTGTATTGGGTTGAAAAGGCTCGGAACTAAAATCAAGATTCTTACCTTGTTGTCGAGCGAATGCTTGGAAATTTTCTTGCATTTTATTTTTTGCTCTCCCGTAAAGGAAATTCAAATAAATTTAATTTCTGATTTCAGCTACTTTCTACTAGTTTCTTTTCGACTGATCTCCTCAAATCTATTGATTTTACTCTAAAATGATTTACATTTTTTGCGCTTTATTTATTAATTTTTTTATTATTATAATTTTTTGTTCTGTTCATTTCAAATACTTTTAAGAATTTTTATGTGTACTGGGTAGAAGAACCTAAGAAAATTGAAAACGTCAAAAACCATAAATTATGCGAGCTGACGAGTTTTTTGCATTACTCTTTATAATACTCTCTGCCGAGTATTCGTAATTTTGACAAAGTGTTTTATTTGTTGCCTCTATATATTATAAATTTAGTGGTATAAGCTAAAAACATATGTTAAGAAAATATCCTAAAAAATAACAACAAGAAAATATCAACATACATCTGATTCAACATTGACATAGACGTATGCTTATCTTTATACATACGTCAATAATGAATAGCAGCGTTATCTGTCTACTGTAAAAATAAATATTTTGTAATATCTATGAGATACACTATTTAAATCCCGATAATTCGTTCTCCATTAAATCAAATATCTGAAATATAATACATAAAATATATCAAAAAAAAAAAAAATTAAATTAATTAAAAATTCGCTAAATGAAATTTCAGTATAATTTGTAAAAGAAAAAAATATGAGATTTCCGAATTATCGTGGAATTATTGAATTAATGACTTACAGTGTGTATTGAATAGGGAATAAAAAGGAATGACTGAATTCATGATTTACAGGGTAATTACAGTTTGAGTACAAATTAACAAATACGTGAAGTTATTTTTATCACTTTATTTCCACAAATTGGGCGGAACATAAGATCGAGTCGAGATATGGCACATATATGTATGTATGTATATGTATCTATGCATGTATATGCATGTGTATGTACGTCTATGTATATGTATATGTATGTGTATGTTTATGTACATATGGATATGTATGTACCATAGTATTCATATTATTTTTAGTTTTTGCAATCAATTTACGAAGCGATAAGATTGAAATTATACGACACTACGACACATGCATACGCACAATGTGACTCTGTGTGTCTATATATTTGTGTCTGTGTGTGTATTTTGGGGGCTTGTGCTTTGTGCGAAACGCATTTTTACGTTTCTTAGTTAAAAAGAGTGTAGACAGAGTAGTGTGAGAGAGTGAAGAGAGAAGGAGGGGAGACTGAGTGAAGTGAGAGAGTATTGTAAGAGATGTAGGAAGGAGAACTAGAGGGAGTGAATGAGTGATTGAGAGAGAGAGCAAGACTGCAACTGATACTGAGACTCTGTGTAG
This sequence comes from Zaprionus obscuricornis, assembly GCA_037044475.1. Taxonomy (NCBI): domain Eukaryota; kingdom Metazoa; phylum Arthropoda; class Insecta; order Diptera; family Drosophilidae; genus Zaprionus; species Zaprionus obscuricornis. The sequence continues at coordinate 12,745 of JBAMBR010003005.1, read as the reverse complement.
GCGAAAAAGCGTTGTACAGCGTTGGAAGTGGGAGTGGGAGGTGCCGCGCTTTTTATTTGTACATATACAGCTGTACATATGGATGTATTATTGTATTTGTATATACGTGCACTTGTATATTTATATATATGTATGTTTTTTGCAGTCTTGCAGTTTGTTGAACTTTATCACCACACAGGCAAAACTCTGAATTTTGTGTTGTTGCAAGCGACGTTTAACCTCTCTACGCCACCCCCCCCCCCCTCCCCGACCCCCATCACTATAAAATGAAGTTAATGTTAACATTTGCAAGATTATTATTTTATTTTTCGCTTTGCTTTTCTAATACATATTTATAACACGCAAAATTTCGAAATTTTGAAGTGTTTTTTTCTTATTGTTGTTGTTATTGCTGCTGTGTTTTCATGTTCTACATACATACATACATACATCTAAACATACATACATACATACATACATATGTACATATTTATGTCTGAGCTGACATTGAAAACTGATAAAAGCAGCAAACGATCCAAAATAAAAAACAACAACAATACCAATCGAAGCAGCGGCAGTCAAAAAAAAAAAAAAAACAAGAAAACAAACTTCATACACAGACACATGCTTAAGTAAGCATACTGTATGTATGTTTGTATGCATGTTGTCGCCTTTGTCGTTTACCGTCTATGTATTGGTAAGAACAAACTCGTTTTTTTTATTATTAAATGCGTCGTGCGCTATTTTGTATGTTTATTTTGTTTTTTTTTTTTTTTGTATAGTAAACATAAAAACATTGTTATTTATTTTTCTTCTTATATTTTTTTTTTATTGTATTAATTATGTTTTATAAAATATACGTAGAAAATCTTATATTAAGCGTTAAAAAAAAAAAAATAAAAAACTTGAATAAAAATAACAGTTAATTGCTATATATGTGTGTATATAAATTACATCTGGTTATCTATATTTAGTATATATACTATATATGGATACATATACATATACTCAGCGCAGTGTCCACTTCAGATTAAATTGTATGAATAGTCGATGAACAAGTGGTGAAAAGTAAGGTGTCAATTGTTAAATGATAGATAATGAAATTATATGAATGTATGTATATATTTATGATGTACATATGTATGTATGTATGGCGTATGCTCCATGAGCTTCTTTATGAAATGCATCTCCTTGTCCTTGCTCAGTCCTTGCCAATATCCTTGCCAGCAGCTGTCTTACAATGCACACAATAACTATAGGACACCGGCTCCGGTGGCTTATTAACAGCAGCAGCAGCTGTTGCATTGCTATTGGAGCTACCAAATGGTGATGGCTTTGTATCCACTGGACTTATCGGAAAGTGTTGCCAATGTGGGCATGGCATCTGCTTAGGCGGATGTATGGGGAACGGCATAATGAAATTTCAATTTCAACTTCAACTTTTACGGCAACGGCAACTGTCACTGCAACTATCACTGGTACTTAGACACCACAAAAACTAGCAAAAAACAAAAAAAAACACTCTTCAAGTTTTGAAGTAGATTTCGCTACAGTTGAGTGAATGGATGAATTTGATTGGCAGAGAACGTTTGAACTGTTAAAGCTATCGACGGCGCTGCTACTGCATCAGACGCTCCGACTCGCTTGAAAATGCACAGGCAACTGTGAGCTTCGCGACTAGCAGCAACGCTAACGTCGCGTCGTCAACCAACAAACAAAAACAAAAATACAAACGAAAACGAAAATGAAAACATAATACGAACGAAGAAGAGGAAAAAGTTATCTTCGTTAAGCCGAAGATTTCATACACTCTCTCTCTCTGTCTCTTCACTCTTTGCTCTCTTCAACTTGCAAGATTAACTTTTGTGATAACTTTTCTATAATTCTTCTTATTTATGTTTTTTTTTTTTTTTGTATTTAAATAATTTCTTTATGTTTTACATTTGCATTTTAGATTAACAGCTCAGAAAGCATAAAAAAAAGGTAGTTCATTAACACTCATTGAACTCTGCGTGAATTTCTACATTTCAAGAAGTCTCCAGAAGCCGCACGGTAGAGCGAGCATGATAGCAATATAAAATGCAACAATAACAAAAAAACAATGAGAACAAGCAGCGCTGTGCGCTGCAACCGGCAAATCAAGAAACTCAGCTGGTCTGGCAAGCTTGTCTAGCCAGCTAAACATGGAGAAGAAGAAGAAGTAGAAAAAGGAGTAACAGAAAATCCAAATGCAGAACGCGCAAGAGAGATAGAGAGAGAGCGTGCAAATGGCCAATGACACTTTAGCGGCATAATAGAACTTAAAATAAGGTCGCACGAGATAATACTAAATGAATATAAAATCTATTATTTGATCTATACAAATGTTGCAACATTAAAAATAATATAATAATAAAATAATTAACTTAATAATTTTGAATTTTTGCTTGTCAATATTAAAATTTAACGTTGGTATTATAGCTTCACACACACACACACACACACACACATACATGCATATATAAATGTATAAAAGAATTGTCGATATTATCAGTATTTAATATTCTATGCATGTTAGCTGAACATCAAATTAAATAAATTAAAAGCTCTATGAAAAATAACAAAAACAAAAACAATATATTCAAATTAAATCTTTTGACGGCAATCAACAATCAGTGAAGTTCAATTTAATTGTTATCGATAGCTTGAAGTTGCAACGATAACAAGTAACTTTACAATTGCATTAATTTTATATAAACAATTATTATTTAAATGTATTTAATAAATTTTAAACAAATATTAATTATAAACAATAATAAATAATATTTTAGAATATTAAAAAAAAGGCAAGTAACAGCATTGAAATTTATTACCATTGTTCACAGTCAGCCGATATTTAGCCGATAGTTAATCATCGTGAATGCAAACGGAACTAGTAGTTCACATTGCTTCGTTCTTCGTTGCAATTTGGCGATTACCAAATGAGATCGAGAGTGAAATTAAAATTAAAACTGAAAATGCATTTGAAACGTAAACGCAATTGATATCAAAATCGCAGTTGCTGCACATTAATTAACTTACGTGGCCTGACGATAACATTAAATAGAGTGCAAAACAAAATGGACTATCAATATTATGAAGATTCTGATTATATTGAAGATGCCGATGATGATTTGTATACAGATCAAGATGAACTACTGCTACCCGATGCAGATTATGATGAATTTGAAAATGAATTCGATAGAATCGTTACACATCTAATGAACAGCTATGAGAACTGTATCATTCCATCAATTACACAAGTCTTGCTATATCTAATATCACTGCTCATAGCTTGTCTACTTTGCCGGCTGTTAAGCGCCATCTACAGTCAACGGCGACGTTTACTGCACAGCATTGGCTACAATTGCAGTTGGCAGGAGGCAAATAGTTGGACATTGGCACCATTGCATCTAATTAATTTTATTTGTGGTCTTGGCATGCTCTATGTAACACTGGAGGAGCGTATGCTGGTGCTGCTATTGCTTAGCCTTATCAGTTATCTGCTATTGCAGCTGCTACGACTGGGTGGCGGTGGACAACGTGCTGCTGTCATCATTGCCATATTATGCATTGGCAGTCAATTTGTCTATGAGTTGATTATATGGAAGCAACGTGATGATTGGCCACAACTTCGTGGCATACAAATGGTGAGCAATATGAAAGTTATATCGCTGGGTTTCGATATGACAGCAACGATAGCAACGGGTGTATCCAGCATGCGTATGCCTGGCATATGCGCATATCTTGGCTATATATTTCATCCGGCCAATTGTATGATGGGACCATGGATTAGCTATCGACGCTACTTATATTCTCTATATAATAAACCTAGTTGGCGTCGTGGCATTTGTCAAATGCTATGCAACATTATGCTTGCATTGATTACACTCTCAATCTCTAATTGCATTGCACCCGCTCTGGGTGAATTACGTCAACATGGCGATGCAGATACTATACGCAGCACTGGCATCTCTCATTATCTACTCATGTACACTGGCGCACTAAGTGTACGCACCAGTCATTACTTTGTCTCCTTCCTTAGTCAGGCATGTCTGTCGGCTACAGGTCAACAGTTGGATACCAGCGGACAAAGCAGTTCCAAGCTTTTGGGTGATCTCGTTTCTCATCCCTGGCATATTGAATGGCCACATTCGCTGAGCGCCTTGGTGCGCTCCTGGAATGTGCCAATGCATGAGTGGCTCAAGCGTTATATCTATAGAGCATCGAAGCAACGTTCCAGGCATCATACAATCATTGCTGTTTTCTGCACATATCTGGTATCATCACTGCTGCATGGCATGGATTTTCGAATATATTTAGTGCTACTATCGCTGGCCACCTTTGCCGAGGGCGAGACTATGTTACGCCGTCATCTGGCCAGACTTACAAATGCATGTGTTGCGGCCAATCCGTGTCCAGGTGCTGAACGTTGTCGCTATGAGCGTTGTCCGCGTAAACGTGGTTGGTTCTGTTGCAGTTCCTGGCTGGTGGCCATAACCAATCTTGCCTTTACATTACTGGCAATATCACATCTGGCATATCTGGGTATAGTGCTGCTCAATGAAACGCTCAGCATGTACTCGGATAATGAGCTGCCGTTCATGCATCATTGGGCGGCAGCTGGTTATCGTAGTCATTATATTGGCATCGGCATGTTTATGCTCTATTTATTCATCTCGTAGAGCAAATTGCGCGATTATATTAAGACTGCTTCTGAGAGACTGATCTTCTTGCCACTTGCCACTTGCCACTTGACACTTACCACTTGTCTCTTGTTTCTGCTCAATGTGATTTTATTTTATGATTATGATTTTAATTGAACAATAATTTAATCGCCTAGTATCATGATGGAGTTCTACTATATAGAATAAATAATACAATACAAATATAGCGCCACACTTCATGGGGAAATGGCATTGAAACTGATCCTTAGCACTGTGAATCTCTATATAAACTCTGTATTTGTATTTGTATTTGTATTTGTATCGTGATCAATGCACGATACGCTATATGTATGTAACTATATCGTATTATATATATATATATCGTTTTTATATATCTATGTATGCATCTATATCTATTATAATTGTACTTAATAAATCAATATGAATTTACAATTTTATACATAAATAAATAAGCAAATCATTGTTTTCATTTTCCCCCATGACATCTACTTGATGCTACCAGAAATATATGGTAGAACTGTACAGTATATAGCTGTGTATATAATGATTTCATCTTATCATATCTATATCTATTATAAATTAAAGTTACTTTAAGTTCAAGTTTGAAACTTTTGTCATATACATTTTATACTAGAATTATTAATCTTCAGAAGACTGAAAATTTCATAGTCCTCATAGTTTCATTGTAAAGTTTGTCATAAAATAATTTTATCTTTCGGCGATCATTTACGATGATTTTGTAGGTCGATGTGGACCTAAATCATTACTAAACTTCAATCCTATAAATTTTAATTAAAAAAAAATAATTTTTTTTTTATAAAAACTATAAAAACTACGACTGATTGTTCCTATAGTAAGTATAAATATAATGTTTCAAGTCTGCTTCTTCAGACTTATATAAAGTAGTATATATGACAAGTTTGGTTCAGATAGCTTTAAGATTATTGTAGGATAAAGAGGGACATAGATCAATCGATCAAAAATATAGATGAATTTGTTGATCAGAAACATGTATTTGTTGGTTAAGAATATATCGTATGTATATACTGGAATCAATAATACTATACTATATTTCGATGAAAAACATACATGCTGATCAGGAATATTTATGTACTGATCAAGAACATATATATCAACCGTATAAGAATATAAATACAACATTAAGAATATATATTTATATCCATATATATGCTGATAAAGAATTTATATATGTACATACATACATCACATCTGAGGTCTTGGACCTGTCACGCCTGAAAAGTTTTCCATGTTAGCAAAAAGAAATTTCCCTGCTTAATGAAAGAAATTTGATTATCTTTTTTTTTTATTTTTTTTATTGTTTTTTTTTTTTTTTTTGTAGATTTGCTTTGTTGTTTGTTTTGTTTTTTTTTTGTTTTCATTTTTTTTTTTGTTTTGTTTTTCTTCTGTTTTGTTGTTTTTCTCATTGAGACAAATATTTATAACAATATTGTAATTTCTACTGCATTTCATTTTTTTTATAATTGTTTTTTTTTTTTTTATTGATTTACATTTTGTTTTCGGTTTTCATGTGTTTTTGTATTTTTAATTTTTGTTTTTGCTTATGTTTTAAATTTTTAAAATTATTACCTTAAAAATTATGCAATGACAATAAAAATATTTGTTTTCTTTATTACATTTTTTTTTGTTGTTGTTTTTAATGCGCAACTTTTATTTTTTGCTAAAAAAAAAATTATTTGTTTTTTTTTTTTAAATTTTATTTTTTATTTTACGTTTCGTATTATTTTTTATTTTCTTCATTTGTTTTTAGTTGAATTCTGTTTTGTTTGCTTTATTCTTTCTCAGTTTGTTGCTCATTTGATTTGTTGATATACATATGTATATATTATGTACTATATGTATAAATATATATACTCACACATACATACATATATATATATATATTTATATATTAATATATAAATTGTTTACATGCAATAAAATAATTGCATTATATTTTGTTTTTCTTTGCTGTATTTTGACTTTGTTGCCTCTCTTCCTTTCATTCGTTTTTATACGCTTGCCATTATATATAGATATATATATATATATATATATATATTCATGAACAATCGAAATTCGCATCTATTTCGTATCCTCAAAAACATGTCGCATCTCAGTGTTAAAGCTATTTTATTTGAATCATGGCATAGATAGTACTTTTTGTTATCCTAAGCTACATCGGAACTAACCGACTCATAAGACACTCATATATCTTATATAGCTGCTAATACAAAACGAACGATGTTGAAAGCAGCTTTGGTCTTAAGGTATCTCAACGAGTTTGTACATAGCTTAAAAATGACAGAATTTGAATTTCATTCATATATGTAAACTGTAAACATAATATTTCTGCCAAGTTTGTTTCAAATCGGATGACTATATAATATAGCTACCATAGGAACAATTGGTCAAAAATTAAGTTTTTATTTATTTTATTTTTTTTTATATGCTAAAGCATCATGCAAGCAAGGGCACAAAATCTTCGGCATGCCGAAAATAATAATTTTTGTTTTCATCAATTTTTTTTTTTTTTTGTCATTTTATTCCTTTTCATAAATACATATATATGTACATATATATGAAGCATGCAACAAACTGTTTTTATATTGTTTTTTTTTTTTTTCATTTGTTTTATAATTTTCATTTTGTTTTCATTTATAACAACAACTGAGTTAATCACGAGAGATAACGATAGTTTTTATTTTTTATTTATATATTTTTATTTTTTGCTTTACATTTGTTTTTTATATATTTTTATTTTTTATGTTTTGTTTGTTTTTTTTTTCTTTTTGTGAATTTTCTATCGTTTTCTTCTTTTGCACTTGTTTTGTTTTTGTTTGTTTTTTTTTTGTTATTACTTTTTACATTTATAAAATATGATGACGCTGCTGCTGCATTCGTTCAATTCGTTGAATTTTCATCATTTCTTATTTCCATATTTCATTGTTTCTATTTCTGTTTCTGTTGCTTGTTTCTATTTTGCTCTTTGCTCTCTTTTTGCTCATTCGCAAAGCGATTGAAAAAGTACAGAAAATCAGTTAAAAATACAAATAGTGTACAAATATTCGCTAACTACGTATTTTATATACACACATATACATCATCGCACTATGTATATAAATACATACATACATACATATAATTATATGTACATACATATATATATATATATATATATATCTGGTTTTTTTTTTTTGGGGATTAGCCTAAACTTTCTCATGTGTAGTGGAGGAGAGTTTTGTATTGAAACAGGAAAAAAATGTGTGAATTGTGCTGCTGCTAAGTGTCTGCGTATGTGGGGGGGGAGGAGTGAGGATGTATAGAGGGGGATGGGGGGTGTAGGTGATATAGAGACGATCATAACTAAAACACAAATAATTAACAAAAGTGTTTTCATAAAATGTTCAACATGCATCATGAACATATATAGTATATATCTTCTATATATATATATATATAATAATATAATATATTCTTCTCTTTATCTTTTCTTTTTTTTCATATTATTTTGTTTTGCATTTTTCTTTCTCTTTACAATTTCATTTGTTTTTTTTTTTTTGTTTTTTTCTACAATTACAATTTTTAAAACTTAATTTTACACTTTATTTTATTTTGTTTGCATTTTGATTTTCCTTCTTTTTTGTTTTTGTTTTGTTTTGTGTTTGTTGTTTCATTCTAACTTATTATAACTATTTTTTTTTTGCAATTTTCTTTTTGTAATAAAAAATTGAAGGCTGGTGAGAAATTGTTTTTTTTTTTGTTTTTTGCTAAGCGCCGCTTAAAATTTTCAACTAAACAAAAGTTTCAGTTTTTTTTTTTGTTTTGTTTTTATAGCTTAATTTAACTGCGATTCGTTTTTTTTTTTGTTTTTTTTTTCTTTTCATCTTGCAACAAAATGATATCCTATAATAGATATATATCTATATATATATATATATATATATAAAAGACAAACAAACAAACAAAAAAAAAAAAAAAATTTGTTGTATATAATTAAGTAATTTGAACAGTAAAAAAAAAAAAAATTTATACTGCATCGCATAATTAAATTATCAATTTTATAACTAAAAGCATAAACATAAGCTTTAAAAAAAAAAAAAATTATTACACATTTATAAATTGTAAATATATAATTACATTGTTTGTCTGCATGTGTGTGTGTGTGTGTATGTGTCCGTTGTTGCACTGTTGCTGCTACTTGTTGCATGCAACAAGCAAAGCATAAATCTGTTCTGTCTCTGTCTGTCTCTCTATATGTGTGTCTGTGTCTGTGTGTGTATAATGGCAACAACAACATGATTAATTTAATTAAATTAAACTATAGAATATAAATTACGTTTTTTTTTTTTTTTTTGTTTTTCTTTTTTATTTAATTTGCGTATAAACCATGATATGCGGCTGGCTACCGTCGTCAACGTCAACGTTTTCTTATCTTGTTTCTTGTTTGTTTTTCTTTTTCTTTTTCCTTTTATCTTCATCGTCGTCATCATCATCATTATCATCATTCTCAGCTTGTACAGCTGCTTCTTTATTTTCATTTTTGTTCTTCGTCTTCTTCTACTTTTTCTTATTATTATTGTTGTTGTTCCGTTTTTGTCCTTGTCCAAGTCAATTTTGTTGTAGCTAGACCGCCTCCATTTTAGACTTAAAGCTGCTGCTGCTAATGCTGCAGTTGCAGTAGCAACAGTTTCTGCTGCTGCTGCTGCTGAGCTTGCTGCTGCTGCCGCTGCCACTGTCACTGCCGCTGCTGTCGCCATCGCCATCGCCATTGCCATTGCCATCGCCATTGCTGCCACTCCAAGAACTGCGCGTAGTAGCTGCCTAATCCGGCATTGGCACCACGCTCAATCATTCTTGGTCTGACAGTAGAGCTCTTTCAGCGATTTGAGCTCCTCGATTAATGCTTTGTTTTGGTTCTCTAGCACCGCCACACGATTCTCCAGGCACTTGATGTACTCTTTCTTTTTGCGTCGACACTCACGTGCCGCCTCACGATTCTTTTGCAAGCGTATCTCACGTTTACGTGTCTGATCTTCCGCAATGCCGCTGTTATCTATACATAGAGAGCGAGAGTGAAAGAGATAGAGAGAGAATATTCATTAGAAATTTGTTGTAATTGTTGTTGTTGTTGTTGCTGTTGATTGTTTGTTTACTGGTATTGTATGCTATCCGATTGGATATATAGAAGGCCGATTCTGGTGGCATATGCAGCAGTGGACTGCCCGATGTGTTGCCGCCGACGCCGCCCCCCGCCACACTACCCAGCGGCGAGTTTAGAACTGCGCTCGGTACAATTTATTTTTTTTTTTTTTTATTGTTGAAATTTTTTATGTGTTTTCAATTTTTTTTTTTATTTTTATTTTTTGGATGATGATTTGGGGGGGTTGTTGTTGTAGTTGTTGTAGTAGTAGTTGTTGTTGTTGTTGATGTTGCGATATTTATTTGGATTTTTTTTTTTTTTTTGTAGTATTGTTTTTATGGCATTTTCGCGCGGGGCAATCGAAAAGAAAAAACGAAAAAAAAAACAACAATAAAATTATAAGAAAAAATGTTTTTTGATTTGTTTTTTTAATTGTATTTTTGTTTTTTTTTTTTTTTTAATTATAATTGTAATTTGTAATTTGTTTGTTCAATTGTTGTGAGTGTCGTGGTGAGAAAACGATTTGATTTGAGCGGAAACGATCGTACGAGCGAGTGTGGCGATTTTTGTTTTTCTATAATACTTTTTATAGATTTCTGTTTTTTTATTTTTATTTTTTTTTTTAATGTGTGTTGTTTTCTTTATAATTTTTGGTTTTCTTTTTCTTTCTTTTTTTTTTGTTGTTAGTTTTTGAATAACGGCAACGGCGACGGCAACGGGGCGATATTTGTTATAAGGACAGATGGTAAAATGCATTTTATATACAAATGATGTATGTATGTCACAATCTATGTGTATGTGTATGTGTGTGTGTGTGTGTCTTATATGTGTGTTTGAAGAGATGTGATCATGTGTGTTCAACAGCAACATCAACAACAGCAGCAACAACAATTAAGCCAAATAACAAGTGCAGGCGGTGCGTAGCAAGCAATGAAACAACAAAAAGTCAAATTATTAATGTGTTTGTATGTGTGTATGTGTACCGTGTGTGTGTGTGTGTGTGTGTGTGTGTGTGTGTGAGTGTGAGTGTGAGTGTATGTTGGTATGTTATACTTTTACATTTTATAATCCTAAGCTAACGGCAGAACAACCTCAAACCGATTATTCATTCTGAGCCTTTGGGTGACAAGCTTTGCGTGTCGGATAACCATTAAACGTAATGCTATGAACAGTGAAAACTTTCTAGTATTTCTTTGACATAGACAACATTTTGAACTATTTGCATATCCTACAGCAAGAATTGGCATTACTGATATTATTATTATTGATATTACTCAGAGCATACGCCTATGTATATAGGAAAAGGTTTTGGAAGTAGGTAATCTCTAAGGTTTTTACTCTATCAATATGTAGGCAGCCTTGAAGTTTCACTCTTTCAGAAGTATTTACCCTCCTATTTCCTATCAATAGTCTCTTCTATCTCCCCCATGGCTTTGCTTTTGGCCATAGGCAGCACTTCTTGTACTAGATATCAATGATCTCTTGCTTCTCAAACTCTTCCCTTATGTTTTTTATTTAATTGCTGAAATAAACTCTTCGGGACAACCAGAAATCTTTGATTATGGAAAGCGTAGAATATATCTAATATATCTGCAAACATTTTTAACTTGATTTCAGCTGAATTTAATACTAATTTGCTTATGGTAAGCAGTAAAAACAATATAAACAATTGAGCATGATACATGGTAATGAGCGAGATAGATACATTGAGTGAGCGAGTGAGTGAGAGAGCATATTATAATATTAACGATTAACAACTGTTTTTTAATAACAACTCTCTGTATGTTTGTGTGTTGTATGTATGGAAATGATCTTCATGAAGTTTATAAACAGAACAAAATTATAATGTAAAGCTATATTCTTCTGATCTGTACCATCAAATATGCAAACTAATATTTGATCTGTACAGAAGGATGTGGAAAACAAAATTTAGTTTAATATTTACAACAAAAAATAAAATAAAATATAATAAGAAAGAAAAGTGTTATCTACGGCTAGCCGAAGATTTTATACCCTTTGCAGACTATAATTTCTGATATTAAAATTAAGATAATTTTGTAGTGATTGTAAACCGATAAGAATCAAAGTTGTTTGAAATATATATATATATATATATATATTTATATTCGACATATAAATCCAGCCTGTGGCAGTAAGAAAAAAAAGCTGAAACATACGACGGACCTGTTGATGCTGTATTTATGCTTTATGCAGTTTGCCACGCCTACTTCTGTGTGCTATGCTCTCTGCAAGGGTATAAAAAAAAAACAACAACTACCACAACTTTGCATCGATCGTTAAGCACGTTGAATGAGACCATGTATGAGAATGGGAATGTGAAGTAATTTTGAAAGAATTTTCTTTTGGGGAAGGAAAATTCCTTATTCCTCTCAATGAGAAAATAAATAATGATCATGGATTTATATAACAGACAAATGCATTGAAAATGTATGTGTGTGCGCATGCGTGTGTGTGAGTGTGTTGTAAACTCAGCAAAAAAAAAAAAAAATATAAACTAAACTTAACAAAATTAAAGAGAAAATTTCAAAAAGAATAAAAAAAAATCTGCATAAACTAAACTCTTGAATGTATGAATGATCTATGAAAGTTTTTGTACTAAACGGAAAGTAACTTTGGGGTTGAGCCCTCTAGGTTCGACTATAGCTTTCAGAGATGTGCAGCGGTTCACCGCAACTACTAGTGCACCGCATTAATACAATGTCATTTTCATACACGAGTATGTAAGCACCACATCAAAAATTGATGCGGTGTTTTTTTTACTCGTTTCTTTATCTACTCCTTCGTATGCGGTGTCTGAAATACTTGTCGCATTTTGAATGGGTGAATTTCGGACATACAAGCAGATACCGCACAGAAAGTGTGTGTATAAAAACAACCC
>JBAMBR010003002.1:17500-47535 GCA_037044475.1 Zaprionus obscuricornis | reverse complement strand
ACGTCATGTGGCCCGGAACTGTGTTATTGAACAGCTGCCAATTGTGGCTATAATACTCTTTATACTCTTTACATAGACATATATATACATATCCCTTCCACATCATTTCATCTAAATCAACCTAAACCATAGTTTATCATTTTCATGTATTAATTAATTGCATGCACAGCTTCAAATATGACCTCAATATAGAGAGAGAGAAAGAGAGATTATTAATGGGGAAAATTGAAAATTTGAACACAGCTTGTTTGGCATAATTTATGGTTATGGGCCTTAGACTGATTGTATAACCATTTCACTTTGTTTCATGAGGTTTTCTTATATATTCTAGAAGCAATTGTATAATAAAAGAAAAAAAAATTTAAGTAAATGTAATTACAATATTGTGAAAAAAAAGGCTTTTCGTTGTTTTCTAGTATTTTATCTATTTCTTATTTCTTATTTGTGATGTGTGAGAAACGAGACAACGAAGAAATGCTAAAAGTGAATAAAAATAGATGCATGTCAAATGTGACAGACAAGAACTTCTTAAACGATCTTTGACAGACATTATGTAAGACTCAACCAGCTATAGAATAAAACTTTTTATATATTCTACAGTTTGTAGAAATTTCTTTTCTTTTCTCTCGTTTTTTTTTTTTCTCTTTTTTTTTTTGTAAAATCTGCTTTTAGCTAGTTTTTTTTTGTAGCTTTAGCATGTGATTATAGCTTTAATTTTCACATTTAGAAAAATGTCTTAAGTATACTATAAAAATGGAACTTTATCTATTCTATTTTTAGTAAACTTAAACTTTGACATTCTCATGCTATTGCTCTACTTTTTATAATCTAAAACCAAAATTTATGATTCTTAGAAGATAAACTAAAATTTTGTGTTTTTGTTTTGTATTATATTTATTGCTTTGTCTGGCATTAAAAATTTTGAAAGATAAAAAAAAATAAATAAAAAAATCAAGCAATATATTAATTAATGAATAATATGAAACATTTAGCATATACATCAGATATATATATATATATATATATATATATATATATTTTATGTGCATATAGTCTATTATAGACTATAGATATATATATATATATATCTGTAAGATGCTTGTGCTTGTGGCTGCTGTTCAATTATATAGAACGTTTCACGGACAACGCAAAAAGTACTAAAGTCTTTGACGTTTTAAACAAAAATTTCGTTATTTTCTTTTTTGTATATTTTTGTTTTTATTTTTATTTTTATTTTTTTTTTTCTTTCTTTCTGTCTTCTGTTTTTCTTATTTCTTTTCTTGCTTTTTCGTAACGAGCAATATCGCTTTTATTTATTTTGGTTTTTGGCTAGCTAAAAGCAACTTTTTGTTTTCCCAAATAAAAAAAAAAAAAAAAATTGTTTTTTTCATTTTCAGTTGATTTTTCTTTTGCTTTTGTTTTTGTTTTTGTTTTTTTTCTGTTTTCATAGACTTTTTCATTTACCTTGCTATTTTGGGAAAAACACTTGAAGCGAGCAAAGCAAAGCAAAGCGATCGAACGACAAGCGAAAGGCATGAAACGTTGAAAATTGCGCAGAACTGTCGCCAGAAGGCCCTTATGTGCCACATGAATTTTATATATATATATAATATATATATATATATATTTGTCCCAATATATGTATATAGAAAGTATACTACTATCTACTGTCCGCCGATCTACAGTTTGGCGAGGCGATGACGCGCAATTGATGCGACCAAAAGACGCGTTGAAAAACACGCTACCAAAAGTCGCCAGCAGCAGCAGCTATTTTTGGTCTATAGCAGACAGAGAGTGAGAGAGAGAGAGAGACATAGAGACATGTATATATAATAGGTATATAGCCGCACATATATATATATATATATAGTTATCATATATATATATTTCTTGATATTCAGACAAACAGTTAGAGAACTAGCAGCCATAGGCAATCGTCTGTTTTTCGTATATTTCGTTTAATCTATTTCAGTTTCTTCATCACTTTTTTTTTTCTTTCTTTTTGTTAGATCTGTTTGCTGCTTTGTTGTTGTTGTTGCACAGTTCTGTGCTGTCTATAGGGCGACGGCACAAATTGTAATTAGTGCTAGTTACATGAGATTTTTAATTAGAATTTCTTCTCTGTATATTTTCGCACAGTATTTTTTTTTGTTCTTCTTTTATTTTATACCTTGAAGTTTGCCATTGCCGCTGACGATGTCGAAGCTCTGTCAACGTGCTCTGTCGCGTAGCATTAGCGAGAGTTGTTCATTAAATTCAAGTAATGAGCGCATCTGCCACAGTATATAGCATTTTATATTATGCGCTACTAACAAATCTATTTCATTAATTTTACAATTTTACAAATATTTTTTAAATATAAAAAACTATTAAAATTTTGTATAATTAAATGCTTAAACATTTTTTTTTTTATAGAAATTTCTGTTATATTTATAAATTTTAATTTTAATGCGGCTCATTTATTTTAATTAATGTAAATTTCAAATTAAGCGTGCTGCTGATCTTTAAAATGTTTAGGAAATTTTCTAAATTATTGAAAAAAAATTTTGAAATTTTTTTTTTATATTTTTTTTTTTGTCATATTTTATTTATGTTCAGCAAATTTTCTAAATTATTGTAATTTTTTTTTTGATATTTTTTTTTTGTCATATTTTATTTATGTTAAGCAAAGTTTCTAAATTATTGAAATAAATTTTGAAATTTTTTTTTATATTTTTTGTTTGTCATATTTTATTTATGTTTAGCAAATTTTCTAAATTATTGTAATTTTTTTTTGATATTTTTTTTTTGTCATATTTTATTTATGCTAAGTAATTTTAATTATACTAAGCAAAAATATGTTTAATCTGCTGTTGTTTTTTTTTTATTAGTTAGTTTCTAATGAATAAAACTGTAAATCTTGCGTAGCAACTTTCACCGACGACGACGCGTCAAACACTGAAAACAAAAACCCAAACATGTCAATCAAAAAAAAATAAAAAAACAAATAAACAATTGCAACAACAACAACAACAACAACAACAACAACAACAACAATAACAACAATAAGAATGACAAGAAAATTTTGATGAAATTGGCAAAAGAAAAGTTGAATATTAACTGCTGCCAAAATTGCTGGCAAGATTTTGCAGGCCAGAATGTGATGCGCCTGTATATTGGCCAATAAATTTTACAATTCGTTGACGATGGCCAACAAATTCTCTTGGTCAAGGTCGTGCCAATCGAAACGTCATTAAATATATATAGAAATATATAAAAATATATAATATATATATATAAATATATATATATATAATCATAATCATGATAATTGGAAACCTGTTGGCGGCAGCGCCAAGTGCTTTCAGCCAAATAAACAATCAAGCATATCAACAGCAACAACAACAACAATCACAACAAATGATGACGTTGTCAAACTGGGCAACTCGTCAAATCCAATTGTGTTTATGTATATCTGTGTGTGTGTGTGTGTGTGTGTTAGTGTGAGTTCAGCAATTAAAATCATAATGAGAGTGCCAAGTGGCGCCTAATACACAAAATGTTTGCCAGTGGCCAGCAGCCAACTTGCCACGAGCCTCTAGCATTCCACGCACAAACACACACACAGACGCACGCACAGACACATATACAGGATGCGTTGACTGCTGCCAAGTTGGCAGCTAGTCGCAATCATCGACGCAGCTGCGTCTGCGTCTGCTCTATGTTTATATTTTTTTTATTATTTTTGTTGCTAAAACTGCTGCTTCTGCTTGTTGTTATTGTTGCTGCTGCTTGCTGCTGCTGATGTTGCTGCTCTTGTTGTTGTTGTTGTTGCTATTGCCTTCCAGTTTGTTGTATACCAATGTGTGCCAATTGCCAGGCAGGAAGCTAAATCACTTCTTGGAGCTGTACCAAAATCATAAGCAAAAGAAGAGAAAATAAAAAAATATTTTGTTGTTTTGCTGCAGCAGACTTGTAGGCGCTACAAATTGCAGACATGCTGCAGACAAATGCGACACCAGCGAAATGCAAACAGCAGCGTATACGCAATTTCCGTTGAATCTTTGACTAAATCAAGTATACGCCGCAATGACAGCAGTAGCAGCAGCAGCAGCAGCAGCAAAAGTGTTCAAAGCTCATGCATAACAAACAAATAAACAGACCATAATTATGGCGCATATAGCGAAAAAAAATTCTACAAAATAAAGAGAAAAAAAGGAACTATAAATAAGTGTTGTATAACGACTATTGGATACACTAACTACAAATAAATGTTATAAAAATAATAATAAATCTTACAAAATATAAATAAAATATTATATAAAAATATTTTATATACATTTTAATTTTCAAAAGACAGAAACTGAAACTCGACTAAAAATTGTTTGCTCTACAGATCATGATTATATATAGTTAGTATGTCATATATATAGATATATCATCTATTTGTCTGTCAAACCTCTTCTCATGACTTTGCCAAAAGTAATCATAAGACTTTGTCGTATGGCAAGTGTATAAATATTTTTGTCTGTCTCTTTTTTGGTTTTTGGTCAACGCGCGTTAACATCAAAGGATCGCCGCGTCGCACTAATAAGTTTTCAAGAAAATGAAAAATCGTTTGTGCATTTTTATAAGTGCAAAAATATGCAAATCGAGTAAATCATTATGGCCGAGAGGACTTGGACCATAACTGGACTGAACTGAATTGAACTGGACTGCGAGACGTACAAGCACGAGCGTGAAGTAAGGGAAGCAAAGGCCTCACAAGGCACAGACAAAGTTTTTTTTTTTATTCTATGAAGGGCCGCAACAGCAGCAGCATCAATTGCAGCAGTAGAAAACAAGCGCGGGAGTGTAAAGTTTGAGGAAAATACAAACGACAGACGACAGAAGACATAGACGATAGACTAGGCAGTGTTGGGGGAAGGGTAGAGGAGAGAAGAAGTATAAGCAGTGTCAGAAAATGAAATAATAATTTTTGGCGATTTATTTGTTTGTTTGTTTTATTTGCCATGTCTATGGCAATGGAAATTATGGCAACTGACTTTTGCACCCGACAAAAATATAATTTAAGCTGACAAAGGCAGCAGCAGTAGAAGATTTTTAATGGCAATTTAATGCATTTATTATAAAGAAAAAAAATATTAAAAATTATGAATCAACTTTGTGCAAATTCTAAGAAATATTTTCTTGAAAATTTCACTTTAAATTTGTAAACAAAAAAATACTAAATGTTAAATAGAAATTCCAATAAAAATACTATATATAAATAAATATCAAATACTTGACAAGTTGCAATATAATCCTTTAGCTTATTTCTCTTGAAGTTTTAGCATCGTTTATTTACAACTGTGAAATATTTGTCACTGCGATTCAATTAGTTTTAATTGCAGCTCGTCTCGCTATTTTTTTTTTTTCGCCTTCGATTTATTTAAAATAATGCGACGCGAGGGACATCAATAAAATCAATGCGGGCCATAAATCTTTGGGCCGTTCATTGAAACGTGCCCAAATGCAAACGTTTGCTATCCGTTTTGCACTTGGCGTCAATGATAAGCATTGCCAAACCGGCAAAAGGAAGTGTGAACTTTACCAAAAGAAAGAGACAAAGCCATAGAGAGACAAAAGAAAGAGTGAAAGGGAGAGAGAGAGAGAGTGTATACTGACCAAGAACAGAACCTCGACCATTGTTTGTTCTGACTGCAAAACGCGAATTGTACGTTGAACATATGCAGGCAGTCAAGAGGAAAGGACACAATGCGCTTGCCGCTTTGCTTTAGTTGCCAATTTCCTGTGCAAACATTTGAAGAGAATGTGGGATTAGGTAGAAAGTCAACGCCAAGAATTATTTGCCAGGATGTCCGAAACATTGTTGGTGTCAACAGAAAATTCCTTTTCAGCAAATGCCAACTGCAAAAAATGTCGCAAACTATCGTCCAGCACACACACACTCATACACACAGAAAAAAAAAATCGAAAATTAATGCTCAAACATTAAGGAACGCGATTCAACCTTCATCTATCCGCGCATCCTGCAATCGTCCTTTTTTTTATCTATGTATTTTTCTTTCTTTCTTTGTTTGTTTTGCATACCTCGCGCCCAATTAAATTTCGTGTTTAGTTCTTAGCAAAAGTTTCTTTGAGCCAATTAACTGTAGTGCGCATTTTGCTGTAGTCCGTTCTTGTTAATTGCTTTAATGGCTCGGAAATTTTAGACGAAATACATTTTTGCAGATTTTTGTATGGCTCAACTTAAAAATACTCTGCACTTTATATGCCGTCAGAAAGTTTTGTTTTGAAGTTAATTAAATACTAAAATAATTTAAATATTAAGAATAAAAAAATACTAAAAAAAAATACTAAAAAAAATACTAAAAAAAATACTAAAAAAAAATACTAAAAAATACTAAAATAAAATACTAAAAAAAACTAAAATAAACTACTAAAGAATATCAATGTGTAATAGTAAAATACTACAAAAAAATACTAAAAATACTAAATATAAATATATACAAAATACTAAAAAATATTAAAAATTACCAAAAATATATAAAAAAAATATATATGCTTAAATAAAAGTTAAGTAAACTGTTATATGTTGTTAACACATTCACAAACCTTATATACCCTTGCCCAATACCACATTTACAGGGTATACGAAACTTGTACAGTTTGTGTTCTATACGGTTGTAATTGAATGTGATTCGCAGTTGCGCTCATAAATTATAGCATTAAAACTGAAAAACAAGCGCACATTGAAATGTTTTTCAAATTAATTGGTCAGCGCTTGATTTACTCTTAAAATGTTTTCTTTGTTTTTGCACTTAACATAAAAAAAATAAAAATAAAAAATAATAATAATAATCATAATATTTAAAAATTTCTCAATAATATTTCGTCAGGTTAAATTTTCTATTTTCTATTTTTGTTTTTTTTTTTTTTTTTCTTAGGGGTGATCGTGGAAGCTATATAGAAATTTTGTGGTCTTTGTGGAAATCAGAGGGCAAAATGTTGCGTCTGTGCATTGAACCAAAACTACAATGAAAATAAGTAAAATGTTTAAGGGGGAGTAAGAATCTGAGGACTCTATGAACTTGCCATAAATATAATAGATGCTGTCTTTAGGCCTTTGGAGAGCATTGTATGCTATTTGGCTTGTTGCAGAAGGGTGACTTAACTCTTATGTTCGGCCTATAGATTATGTTTGTATTGCTCTTAACTGTACGCCCTTCAATTGTTACGCCCTCGGCATGACGCATTACAACATGTTGTCATTTCATGCTGCATGTTGCTTATTTATGTGGCGCCAGGCTGTTAGATTTTTCTTTCGTATTCATTTGAGAAGGGGCCAGCGAAGCATATACTAAGCATTTAGGCCTGTATTATGTTTTTGGCAACAGCTGTTGCAAATTTCCTATTGAAAATGTATTGTCTGCTGGTTGTGCATTAGAGATATTTGACTTATGAAAGTTAAACTTTTGCTTAGAATACAATTTATGCCTAAGAAATTGAAATTCTTTAACTTAAAATATTTAGAAAAATTGAATTCTATTTTCTTTATACGTGTGTGAAAAATATTTCTAAATTTTCTTTTATTTTTATAAAAATTTTTAAAAAAATTGATTTATTTCAAAAATTTGAAAAATATTTAAAAAATTTCTATTTTCTTCTACTTTTTATATTTTTTCTTCTACTTCAACAATATTCTTTAAAAATATTTTTTATATGTATTTTTTAAACTTTTCTAATGTTTATATATATATATTTTTAAGAAATATTATTTTAGAAAATATTTGAAAAAAAAGTTATAAAAAATAGAACATTTTAAAATATATTTTTTATAATTATATATATATATTTATTTTTTTTTTGTAGCTAAATAAATTTCATATATTGGAAAATATTTACAAAATTATTTTCTATTTTTTTTTATATATAATTTTTTTTTAAATTTTCTTTTATTGTGCTAAATATATTTTAAATAGAAAAATTGAATATTTGAAAAATAATTTAAAATTTTCTATTTTATTCTATTTTTGATTATTTGTTACTACTTCAACTATATTTTTAAAAATAAATTTCAATATTTTTTAAATATAAATAGAAACAAATTATAATAATATTTTTTATATATTTTCTTGCATATTTCTAGAATTGAATTGAATTACTTTTACATACCTATTGTGCCGTTATGTAAGCGCTCAGATGTCTTCTTGCTATTGCTTTTAACATAATTTCCAATTTGTCACATTTTGACGAGCTGCCACATGTTACTCAAATGAAACGAAATTGACACACAAAACTCGCGCTGTTAAATGTTTTATAGTTGTAGTTGTAGTTAATATATATATATAATATAAATATTATTTTTTTTTTATTATTTATTTTTTTTTTTATTATATTTGTCATTAAATTTGTCTCTACGCGTGTTTTCAATTACAAATTATTTTTGTAATATTATTTTTGTTTTTATAGAGATTGCACTAATGTTTATAAGTATTATTATTATGTGGTTATGTTATATAATTTCTGGATCGTTTATATAATTTATTGCATGGGCAATATTCACTACTTTAATATGTAATATTTATATATATTATATTTATATTTATAGTTTTTTTTTTTTGTATTTTTGTTGTTTATTTTTTTTTGCATTATTGAGATAAGTTTATAATGTTAAGCACTAAGTCACTACGAATAGTTAAGTTAATATATTTAATATAAGTTATACGCTGCGTATACGCGATATTTAGCTGTTAGATGCGCATCCTTTGAGGTTTCGCACGCGTGTGTTGTTTGTTGGGCCAATTTCGCCGCTGACATGGCTGACAAATCATTAGTGGCCAGTTTGAAACAATGTTTGCTGTTGTTGTTGTTGTTGCTCTAGCTGCTGATGCCGCGATGGCTGCCAGTTGCCAGTTGTTGTTGTTGTTGTTGTTGCTGCCTGGGCTCAGCGCCAGTTGCTCCATTGGCGCACGTCGTTTTTGGCACTGGCCAAAAAGTTGGCGGCGCATGTTGGTCAGTTCAAAAGGTTGTCACACGCACACTCACACACACACAAACTCATACACACACACACTTACACACACACTGTACACATTTTGTTAACACAGCGCACTGATGTTATTGTTGTTGTTTTTGCGGTGCGGCACGTTTTTTTTTTTTTTTATTTTTGCTGTATGTTTATTATTGTTTTTGCTGTATAATCGAGACAGACGTATCCAGTGGCACAAATTGCTGTTGTTGTTGCTGTTGTTCACCACAGCACCACTGTGTCACTCCATATGCACTTGTATGTGTGTATTTGTGTGTGTATGTATGCGTATGTGTATGTATGTATGTGTGTGTGTGTGTGTGTTACTATTGACTGTCAATTGGCCTTCATTATTTTGATCTTGGCCAGGGTCAAAACTACTGTTTGACTTGGCTAATCAAACTGCGTCTGCGGCCAAGAAAACGTTTCTTTTCTTTTCATCATTCCTTTCGTTTGCTTGGCACGAACTGTCGCTGCTGCTGCTGCTGTTGTTGCTGCTGCTGCTGCTGTCGTTGCTGCTGCTTCGTCTTCATCATCCTTCTCAACATTGTCATCAACTTGGACCTTTACCATCACCACCTTTTGGCCAATAATTGCTGCTGCTGTTGTTGCTGTTGCTGCTGTTGCTATTGCTGCCTGTTAGCCAACTGGCTGGCATGGCATGGCTTGGCTTGGCTTGGGCTTATGCTGGCCTGGCTGACGGACTACTGGCTGCTGGCCACTTTTCTTGGCTGGCTACGCGTCGCTCAAAACTCAAAGCCGAAGCCAATCTAAAGTGCGCTGCCCCTAGCCCCAAGGGCAACATTGCCACAGCACAAATACAACGAAACATTTTATTTGCACCGTGCCAGAACCGTAGCTAGACTTGAAACTAGAGCTAGAGCGAGAGCCAGTACCAATGCCTGTGCCAGTACCAGTGCCAGTGCCGTAGCCCGGTGACTGTGCCAGCTGCCCAGCTGCCAGTTGCCAATTGCCAGTTGCCAGCCTTTTGTTGGCTCACAACACCGACGCTACCAGTTTCTTGGCCAACTGACTGACGACTGCTCGCAGTCAGCCAACATCAGCAGCAGCAAAAGCCCTCAGCCGGCAGATAGCAGCGGCCCGCAGTCGTTGTCTCGTTGTCTCGTTTCTCTTGTCGTTGTCGTCGTCGTCGTCGATGTTGTCGTTGTCGTTGCTGCTGCTGCTGCTGCTACTGTTGTTTTTTGTGTCGTCATCGTTGCCGCCTACCACTGGCTACTGGCAACTCTCTCTTTGCCTCTCTTCTCTGGCGCAACGTTGCCTTTTGTCGCGTGCAATTCCAACTGGCTGCGCTCCAAGCTGTTTACCTCCAACCCCACAACTATCTTTATCTCTATCCCCCTACCCCGTTACCCACACTCACTCATTGCCTCTTGCAACGTTGCAGTGTTCGTAACACTCGTCGTCGTTGTTGTCGTCGTCGTCGTCGTCTGGCTTCGGTCGTCTGCCACGTCGTGCTCTGCTGCATGCTCGACGACGCGTTCTCGTGCTGCGTTCTATTCTCTTTTGCTCTCTGCTTTCAACATTTGCCTCTTTTCAACATAAAGACAGAAAAAAACAGAAAAAAAAAATCAAATTTTCAATATTTGAATTTTCACATGTGCGGCTAACTTTTTTTTTACCGCGCAAAATGTTTAGTTCGTCAGCGAAAATTTATGGAAACATGTGCTACAAATGAGGCAAGGGAAGCAGCTTCAATTTTGAAATAAATAATTTTTTTTTTAATGTAAATATACAAATATACAAAAATATATAGACAGCTGAGATAAGTTGATGGGAGTCATAGATCAGCACAGACATTTTTATGCATTTTATGAATTTAAATAGTTTTTCAATATTTTTCGAATGTAAAAAATTAAGTAAATTTCAAGAATATTGAAATAAAAAATCTATAAATATAAAATTGAATTCTGACAATTTTGAATTGATTTTAAGAAAGCAATAATAATAGAAAAATTAATTAATTAATATTTAATTAAAAATAAATAAAATATTTTATAAATATAAAGTAAAAAAAATTTTTGAAAAAATATGAAAAAAATATTCAATAAGTTAAAATATTTTTTTAAAATTTTAAAAATAAATCATAATTGTATTTAATGATTTAAAATAAATAAAAATAATTTGCCGAATAAATTGAAATATTTTTTAAATTTTTTTAAAATAAATCATAATAAATATTTAATGATTTAAAATAAATAAAAAATAATTTGCCTAATAAATTAAAAAATATATAAAATATTTTATAAATATAAAGCAAAAAAAATTTTGAAAAAATATGAAAAAAATATTCAATAAGTTAAAATATTTGTTTTTAAATTTTAAAAATTAATCATAAATGTATTTAATGATTTTAAATAAATAAAAAATAATTTGCCTAATAAATTCAAATATTTTTAAAATATGTCAAAATAAATTATAATTGTCTTTAATTATTTAAAATAAATAAAAAATAATTTGCCTAATAAATTAAAAAATATATAAAATATTTTATAAATATAAAGTAAAAAAAAATTTTGAAAAAATATGAAAAAAATATTCAATAAGTTAAAATATTTTTTAAAATTTTAAAAATAAATCATAATTGTATTTAATGATTTTAAATAAATAAAAAATAATTTGCCGAATAAATTCAAATATTTTTAAAATATTTCAAAATAAATCATAATTATCTTTAATTATTTAAAATAAATAAAAAAGTAATTTAAATATTTTTAAAATATTTCAAAATTAATAATAGTTAAATTTAATGTCTTAAAATATTATAAAAACTTATACAAATTTTTCTATATTTTCAGCTACATTACTTGCTGCCTACATTACCTTAACTCAAGATAAGATATTTAAGATAAGATGCGCAAAGCTTTTTGGCCAAAATAATTGAATTCAATAATGAAACGAAGCTGAATTTTGTCTGTGTCTTTGACAATTATGAATGTGCACGAATATGTATAGCAGGGCAAATCTGCACAGATATATAAATAGATAGCTAAAGTTTATATATTATATCTATGCAGCGATACATGTGTACAAGTCTATGCATGTGTGTGTCTGTGTGTGTGTGTGTTTAAGTTGCCTTTCGACAAAAACATAAACGCAGTCATAAAATTAGAATTTAAATGAGGCAGTAAAAGCAAAGGGAATAGACAAAGGAAGCCAAAGGAAAGAAAGGGAATGCCAGCAGTGTAAGGAGCAGAAGTAGCAGTCGGAATGTAAGCTTATTGAAATGCAAATGGTCAACAGGTTCCAAATATTTCTCAGTCAACATTGATGCCAATCAGTGTAAGTGTAATCAAAGTGTAAGTGAGAGACAGAGAGAGATATATATAGATATAGCTTTGTATGTTGATAAACCATGCCATGCCACGGTGAATTTCAACTTGATGTAAGTTATGAAATTGTTTGGCGCCAGTGTAAAAAAAAATTTTATGCAATTGCATAAAATTACATTGTACAACAAAAGAAAAAAAAAAAATGGCACAAAATGCTAATAAATTTCTAATAAATGCATGTTAAATAAAAGCCACAATGTTGTGATGATAATGATGCTGCTGCTGCTGCTGCTGCAGTGGCGGTGGTAGATGTAAGTTGAGGTAGGGGTTGTAAGGGTTAAAAGTGATGTTAATTGTGCAACGATTACGTGGCTATTAATGGCCATTTTGGCCAAGTTAGTTAACAGTTTTCAAAACACTGACAAAAACTGTGACAACAATTTGCAAAAAGTCAAAACACATACAGGCACACACATACGTTGACCGCAGCCCGCAGAAGCACGTGCTGCCGCTAGACAAACAAGCAACGTACACACACACACATGTTGCCACCCGCGCTCTCTCACTCTTCCTTAAGTACGCCCCCTTTTTTTTTGGCCTATAGCACAAACAAGAACACAGTCTGCTCTTACTGTTGCTGCTGTTGCTGTTGTTGCTGCTGTTGCTGTCGCCGTGCTTCCGCAGCAACTAAACGTTTATTTATAGCTCAAATAGCGCCAAAGGACTAAAAGGGCGACTCTACTCTCTCACTCTCTCTCTCTCTCTCTCTCTCTCACTCTCTGACACTGCACTGCACCACTTCAGCTAGACAAAGGGCAGTCGAAAGATAAACATACGATTCAAAATTTGGGGCTTGAGTAGCAGCCACAACGAATGTTGCCAACTCTCGAACAATCTCTCATACTCTCTCTTTCTCACTCTCTCTCTACCTCTCTCTCTCTCTTGCTCTCACTCTACGCTCGAGCATCAACGAGCTTTTCTTTAGTTTTTTTTGGTTTTTTTGTTCTTGCAACTTGATTTTTGCCAAACAAAACATTTCCAGCAACAGCAGCAGCAGCAGCAGCATTGGCTATAACTGTATTTGCTTATGTTAGTCACGTGGCTTTCACTTGGTTTACCAAAATTTTATTCGATTGCACTACAAAATTATTTGTACTGTATTTTTAACTTTTATATGAAATTTCACAACTTAGAAAAATATTTAAAATATATTTTACAAAAATTTTTATAATTATTTTTTTTTAATCGAATTTTGACTCGAAAATACAAAGTTGCAGTGAAATTTATATATTGCAGATTTTCATTTCTCTTTAACTTATGCAACAGACATTAGTCTTAATGTAATCCCTACTATGCATCAATTCTTATCATTCGGATCCTTTTCTTTTTTTTTTTTATCTGCAGCACGTTTAAAGTGCGGAAATCCTTTGTTATCCTTTTCCCTGTTGCTGCCACAGTTAAATTGGTCGCTTTTCTAATCGCTTTCCTGGAAATTAGCCTTCCTTTTTTTTTTTTTTGTGAAGTGACGACGAGTTGATAATTTTCGCAGGCACACTCAGAACTATACCAACACTTACACACACACACAGGCACACACACACATATTATCGAAAACTTTTCAGGTCATTAAGTTTGTCGACAGCTTCTGTTCGAAAAACCAGGCGAACTAAAGAGCAAATAGTGCGAATGAGACAGCAATAGAGAGCGAGAGAGATAGAGCATAAGTTCAGTTAGTTAAACTGTTGAGCTAAAGGTATAAATGAAACTTTGTTAAATGCCAATAGAAAAACAATTGAAACAACTTCAAGTTGCAATTAAAGTTAAAATATCTATCAGATATTTTGTTGAACACATTGTCTATGAATATGCTATAGAAAAAGATTTCTATGAAAATCTGCAAAAATCTGTTGTATATATAGTATTAAGGGAATGGCAATTTAATGCACATATGCTAAGATTTATGTGTTTTGTTGGATACGCTTGGCCAGAGTGCAAAACAAAGAGACATTTTATTTTGTGAAATTTCTTTTCTCTCTCTCTCACTACTCTCTCTCACTACTCACTTTTTCTCTCTCTCTCTCTGCTTTGCCTTTGAGTGGAGTGGCACGAGAAATTGAAGCAGTTGATGGTGAGAGTTTTGTGTGTCTGTCAGCCAGCCATAAAGAAATACTCATGCTACAATTTTAATACTCTGTGCTCTTATAAGCAGTCAAAAGGATATTCAAGGGTTCACGTGTTATAGATAAAAAAAAAAATATAATTTCTAGCAATACAAATTTGTATATTCAATACATTTTATATACATATATATTTTTTTTTTAATATTTTAATTAATTTTTTATATTTAAGTTATTTTTATTTGCATATTTAATTTTATTATTACATATTTTTTTTTTATTTTAATGAATATATTTTTTTTTTAATTATTTTTATGTTAATTTTATATACATATATATTTTTTTAATATTTTAATTATTTTTTTTTTAAATTATTTTTATTTGCATATTTAATTTTATTATTATATATTTCTTTTTTATTTTAATGAATTTATTTATTTATTTATGTTAATTTTATATACATATATATTTTTTAAAATTTTAATTATTATTATTTTTTCTTATTTATTTTTTAAATACATATTTAATTTTATTATTATATATATATTTTTTTTATTTAAATGAATTTATTTTTTTTGAATTATTTTTATTTGTATATTTAACTTTATTGTTACATATATTTTTATATTTTAATTAATTTATTTTTCCAAAACTATTTGTATATTTAATTTTAATGCAATATTTATTTATTTATTTTAATATTTTAATTTATTTCTTTCATTATTTATTTTTATTTTTTATTTAATTTTGATTATATTTTTTTTTAATATTTTAATTAATTTATGTTTAATTTTTTTTTATATTTTTATTCATTTTATTTCCATAATTTTTTTTTATTTTATTCCCATAAATTTAATAATTTTTTTTATATTATTCAATCCTTTCCGCAAAAGGGTATTTCATAGTCTTGCATACTCCGTGGCTTGCATCTTTAGTTGTTACTTTATAGAAAACGCTGTCATGCTGTGTGCGCTGGCATTTTGAATGCATGAAATTGTTTTTGTGCCGCGTTTTGGCATCCTGCGAATAAGGATACAAATAAGGTTTGAATATTTCTTTTCTTTTTTTTTTTTTGCTGCTTTTTGAGTTTTTTTTGTTGGTGCTGTCAAAGGGCAGCCGATGTTTTTCTGCACATTTTATATTTACTGTTGCTGTTGTATGTTGGACTTCTTGTGCTTGTTCTTACATATATATATTTGGCATTTGGCATCGCGATAGCGCCAGTTAAGTTACGTATAGGTAACGTCTGCAGTTCAAATATCGGCCAATGCGTCAAGGAATGCTTTGTAGCAGCAACAGAAATAGACATTAGAAATAGTAAAAGACAACAAAAGAGTCACAGCACGTAACACGCAGCATGCATAATAATTTAATTTTCTTTAGTCGCGAACTCGGACTCTGGAATCGGTTTTGTTCGGTCAGACATAAGTCTTTGGCGATATCTGCATGCAAAATGCGTTGCTTATGGTGAAAAAAACTAAACAGCGACATTTATTTCTCTTCTTCTTCTACTGCTACTACTTCTTTTTGTTTTTCTCATTCTTCTTTTGATTTCAATTTCGTATGCAATGTTGCAATTGTTGTTTATACAATTGTTGTTGCAATTGTTGCTATTTGTTGTTTGCTGATTGATCAGCTAAATGAAAAATCAGGGCAAACTCTTGTGGCATATGCAAATTGTGAAAGTTGTAACTGTTGGACGACGCGTCGCTGTCAATGCTGTGATTTGTGACTTAACTAAATAAGTAACTAACTAACTAACAGCTAAATAGTCTCACATAAACATTGTGATTTATGTAAATCCTGTTTGTAAATTGATCGAAAAAAATGGGAAATTATAAAAAATAAATAAATATAAAAAAAAATTATTTGTAAATTTAAAAAAAAAAATTTTGAATTTTTGTAAAATTTTCTAGAAAAAAAATTAAAAAACAAATAAATAAAAATAAAAAAAATTGTATGCTAATTATTAAAATAATTTTAAAATAAAATAAAGTTTTCTATAAATAAATAAGAAATTAAAAAATTTGAATAAAAATATAATAAAATTATTAAAATAATTTTTAAATTAAAAAAAAAAAACTTGTGTACAATTTTCAAGGAATAAATAAAAAATTAAAAAAAAATAAAAATGACATAAAAATTGTTATTAAAAAAAAATTTTGAATTAAAAAAAAATTGCGTCAAATTTTCTAGAAAAAAATTAAAAAACAAATAAATAAAAATAATAAAAAAAATGTTTGCTAATTATTAAAATAATTTTAAAATAAAATAAAAATTGTGTAAAATTGTATATAAATAAATAAGAAATTAAACAAAAAAAAAAATAAATAAAATAAAAACTGTTTGTAATTTATGAAAATAATTTTTAAATTAAAAAACAAACTTTTAAAGGAATAAATAGAAAATTAAAAAAACAAATAAATAAAAATAAAAATTTTAATAAATTATTAAAATAATTTTTGAATTAAATAAAAATTGTGTAAAATTTTCTAGAAATGTATAAAAAATTATAAAAATAAATAAATAATAAAAAAAAAGTATATAATTTATTAGAATAATTTTTGTATTAAATAAGATTAAGTTAATTTTTTCTACTTAAAATTTTTTATATTTCATTTTCACTTTAGATTCCCTTTTGAATTTTTTGTCTTTCTGATAAAGTCAAAATGTCAGAACTTTCTCGCTGATTTTGTCAAGTTGAATTGAAGACATTTTGCTGACGATATATTTGCAACAGGTGTAGACGTCAGATACAATATCTATTACCGCTAGTTGCATGCAGCATTATACTTATAAATAGATGAAGTTGAAGAAGTTGCCAGAGTTTGTGGCAAGTGCAATGCAAAAGAGTTGAAATAGATGACAGCCAACACGTGAAATCTTGCACAAGCGACATACATACATCAAATATACACAGAGACAAACACACAGACATAGAAATATACAGCTGCACTTTAGATAGAACTCGTCGCGACTCTTGAGCATCACTTCAATAGCTCCATTAGCAAATAGAGTGAGGTGTGGCATGGGTTATGACCATGCGACACAAAACACTTGAACGAGCAGCGGCAGTAGCAACAGCAGCAACCGCAATGGCAACCAACAACCGACAACCGACAAACGGCAACAGTTCAACAAGCCACCAAGCCACCGGCAGCACTTTTTCTTTTTTTTTGTATTTTTGTTGCTGTTTGAGTTATTTTATGAGTTTTATTGGCTTTTATTGGCAACGGCATTTGAATTTTTCATAGCGACACTTGCTGCGATACACAACCAGATGCTGTTCTACCTCTACTCCTGCTTCTGCTGCTACAACTGCTCCTGCTCCTGCTGCTGCTGCTGCTGTCCTAATCGTTCAGTTCGACTTTGTGTCCTGTATCCTATGTCGCGTGTAGTTAGTCATTTTTTATGACTTTCACTCTATCGCCGTGCTGTTATTGTTGTTTATATTTGTTGCCCTGCAGGTCTAACAGGTGTCGTGCTGCTCATTCTTGCTCTTACCATATATGCATAAATTTTCTCTTATTTTTTTTTTTTTTTTTTGGCTATTTGTCTGATTTTTGACCACATAACTTTTCAACTGATTGCAATTTTCATTTATTTTTTTTTATGGCCAAAGTTTTGTGTTTGTTTTTGTTTTTTTTTTTTTTATTTTTAGCTTAAACATTTATAGACCCAACGATAACGTTGAAAATTTGCTAATTAACTGTGCTATAAAAAGCGTTTAAGCCATTTTATTCTTAGCCTAAATGTTATTTCGAGGAGAGCTGACAAAAAAAAAAGCAAAGGCAAATCAAGTCAAATCTGCCATTTAAAGTGTGCCGCATAATGACAGCCGCAGACAGGCTGCCAGACAGACAAACAGACAGACAGATAGACAACTTGCTAATTTTCATGCGCCATTTAAGGGGCGAAAATTTCTTGCTTTGGCATCAGACGCCCGCCCACTTTGCAGCTTCAACAGATCTTTTACTCTGTTGACAGGCAAGCAAATTTTGCTGTAAATGCAATTTGCTGACATTGATAAAGCCTTACATTATTCTAGGGTATTGCCAAGTCTTATATCTATAGATAACTTTCAACTTACTTGTTTTCAACTGTTTGCCTGTCGCATCACGAATTCACTTCACAACTCTTTTATTTTTTTTTTTTATTTTTTTTTGCTTTCTGGTTTTGCTGCTCTGTTGGCGCAATGTCCTTGTTGAGCTACTTAAAATTCAGTGACTGACATAAACATCCTTAAGCAACGCAGTCAACAATGCCAAAATGCGCTTTAACGATATGTCAGAGATTAGTGCGCGAAAAATTGCCAAAAGCAATTAATTTATATTACAATTTTTTTCTCTCTTTTTTTTTTTAGAATAGTTGAACTTGTTTTTTTTCGAAATGAGATAAGCAAGTCTTAGCTCTAGTCGACTAAATATTTATATACTTTTTTTTTGGCTTACAATTTCATTGTTTTTATTTTTTCTGCAGCTGCAACCTCAAAGTGACTTCATTTTCTTGCCTTTTGCTTTTGGTTTTTGAAAATGCAATAATAAGCATACAATGAATTGTTGTAAATATGAACACTGCATGATGCATATATCGTATTTATATTATATATATATATATATATATATATATATCCGCTGTAGTACAATAATAATAAAAGCTGCCAACGGCATCGGCAACAAAGCAAACAATAATTTCCCTCATATATAAAAAAGGCAAGAGCGCCAAGTCGAGGACATTTGACTGCTGGCTCAATGCGGGAGTTTGTTAGTACTGTGTGTCTCTGTGTGTCTCTGTGTATGTGTGTGTGTGGGCGATTTGAAGGCAACAGCGGATGTAC
Source organism: Zaprionus obscuricornis (assembly GCA_037044475.1). NCBI lineage: Eukaryota > Metazoa > Arthropoda > Insecta > Diptera > Drosophilidae > Zaprionus > Zaprionus obscuricornis. Next base: position 28,278 of record JBAMBR010003002.1, on the reverse strand, counting down.
AAATTGCAAAACATAATTCAAATTGTTTGACTATTTTTTTTCTTTTTTTTTTGACAATGACTGCGCCAGTTACACTGGTGAACTCTGCACTCTGCAAAAATCCTTGGCAAGTGCTTTTATCTTGGCATATTTGTGTCTGTCCATGTCTATATCTGTCGCTGTGTGTGTGTTTGTTCCGTTTTGCAGTAAAATTTAATTATATTTGTTATTTTATTTTAGTTAAATTTAAAGTTATTAACTTGGCTTAGTACCACGCTGCGTATGAGCACTAAGCAATCTCATCCTATCCCATCGACACTTCGCCAAAAATGCCAAAGACTAAGCAGAGAGAAGACAAGAGTGTAACGCAGCCATGTCTTCTTTGTGGATTTGAAAGCGGTTGCGTAAGCTCAGTGCGCGTCGATCGCACAATGATTTTTTATAACTATGCGTCACACTTATGTTTTAATATTTAATAATTCTAAATTTTTAAAATTCTTAGAAAAAATTCTTCTTAATTCTTATAAACAGAACAAATAAAATATTTATTAATTTTTTTATTATTATAATTTTTGTTTATTGTAAATACTTCTAAGAATTTTTTAAAACTTAGAATTATTAAATAATTAAAAAAATATTTTTAAATTTTTTTTTATTATTCTAATTGTTGTTCTGTTTATTGCAAAAACTACTAAGAATTTTATTAAAATTTAGCGTTATTAAATATTAAGACATTAATATATTTAAATTAACGCATAGTTATAACAAATCATTGCGCGATCGACGCGCATTATGTTTAAGCAGCCGCTATCTAGTCTAGTCTTCGTAATTTTTGCCTGGGATGAGATCTTACAAATGTCAAGAGTTGCCACATTTTGGCTGTTTTGGTGGCTCTATATATTATTTACTTAGTGGTACCACGCTACGTATGAGTCACATTAATTAGCTGAAACTGCCAGAAAGTGCGCTTAAAAAGCAATTAAATGTGATTAGTGCAAAGTTGCCAAACATTCATGCATGCACTCAGGCAGCGCTTAGAAGAAATGGCATTGCATACTTTCAGGCTGTACGGTTTAATCGAATGGATTTTTGTCTCTAGCGGTTTTTGCAGCACTTTTGACGTTTTTTTATTCGCCTTTTTGTTTTCATTCATTATTATTTTTCATCTTCTTCTTTTTCTTCTTTTTCTTTCATTTTGGCACACACATTGCAAACCATTTGACTTAATTAGTTGGCCGATGCTGTTGCTGTTGCCATTGTAGTTGCCGTTGCCGACGACGCCAAAAACGCCGACGCCTTCTTTTGTCGAGCAAATGTAGGCGGAGAGGATACCCCAAAAACTATGAATTTATTTGACACTTGAATAAATGCGGTTTTTGCGGCTACAACGAAAAATGTCAGCCCATATTTTTCCAAATGGCATTTTTCAGGCTAAACGTTGCCAGCGCTTAACGTTCAACGGTTGCCCAAATTCCATCCATGCCATCGATGGGGTGTGTCGACAGGATTATGCAGGGCGTTTGTTTCTACTATGTTGATATATAACCCATGTCTTTGTCGTCATACTCATATGTTTCAACATGTTCGTTGCACAGCGCCGCATCGCAAATTTCCGTTTCCTGCCAATGGACAATTGTAAGATACGAGTACAATTTTACTATTAAAGGGAATGAGTGCGGTTGCAGGTTGAGTTGAAGTTGGGGTATACTTAGCGTTTTCTAAAATACTTTCTAATTTATGAATGCGTGCGAGTGCGCTGAGTATGCACTCATGCTTAGCCAGTAATTGTGATATGTGTAAGTGGCAAATGGTAAATGGCAAATGGCATTTGGTTGGCAAAAAGACAACGGAAACGGAAGGCAAAGTTGAAAGCTGAATAAATTTTTCATAATATTCACAAAAATGTAAAAAAAAAAGTCATGATGTCATATGTTAAAGTCGTGAATTTTCAACAATGCAATGTCTATATATATATATATATATATATATATTCTTAATCAGCATTTAAATTGATTACTTAATCTACATTTAAAAGCACATTGCGCACAGTAATAGCATTCTTTTATATTATTAGCTGTCTATGCTAAATCATTATGATTTGCTAGAATTTAAAAAAAAAAAAAAATTCTTTGATAGATAAACTAGTTTTAACTTTAAGACTCTGCACAGTCGTAATATTTATATTCTGATTATCTAGTAAATTCTTAGGTTATTTGTACCTTGAGATTGATTACAAAATAACTTAATAATATATTCTATGCATTTAATGGTGAATGACCCGACGTTATGCACTTTACTTTCCCAGTATGCAAAGTGGAACGGGTTGCCGCACAATAATTAAATTTATAATTCAACTATTTACAAACTGAGCAGGTCGATGATTGGACAATCATAAACATATCACATATCACATAAAAATCTGTTTTTTGGCACCTCATAGACATTGAGAGACATAGAGAAAAAGAGAGTGTGGGAAGAGTGTATGAGCAAGAGATTGCATAAATGAGAGAGTGAATGAGTGAGTGAGTGAGAGAGAAATTAATTTCAACATTAATATTCAGTACAAAGCTAAAATCCATTCAATATACAATTAATTATATAGCTCAAAGAGTCTACAGTCTAGCTGAGAATTTGCTAGCTTATAGGCACAGTCTATGGCTGCACATTGAACGTAACACAACGTTCTTATCAATTGTATATTGGAACTAAAAAAATATATAATAGAAATGTTTGGTGTATTATCAACATTTTTCACATTTGTTGGCATTTATTCGCTCGCTTGCTATCTGTATGAGCATTTAAGAATACCTTATCGTTTGTTTAAATTACGTTTCTTTACAAATCCATCGGAACGTTTAAGTTTAAAGGAACGTTATGGATCTTGGGCAGCTATAACGGGCAGCAGTGATGGCATTGGCAAGGCATATGCCAAAGAATTGGCTAAACAAGGCATCAATGTGATATTAATAGCCAGAAATGAAGCTAAATTACAAACTGTCGCTAATGAAATTTGTGCGTTAAAGTATATATAGATATATGTGATAAATTTAATTTTTGTTTATATTTTTTAGCTGCTGAATCGAAAGTAGAGACGAAAATTATTGTAGCGGACTTTGCAGAAGGTGCCAAAGTTTATGAGCATATTGAGAAAGAACTTGACACACTGCCTGTTGCTATACTAGGTAAGCTTTGTGAGTAATATATATTGCCTATCTCTACCTCTCTCTCTCTCTCTCTTTCTAGTCAACAATGTCGGCATGGGCTTGCCTGGTGCTCTATATAAGCATGGCCCAGACTATGTACAAGAAATTATCAATACAAATATTGTTGCTGTCTCGGAACTATCACGTTACTTTGTCAGCCGTTTGCGCAAATCTGGTACCAAAGGTGCAATTGTTAATGTTAGTTCTGGCACCGAACTGCAGCCCTCACCAAATGTTGCACTCTATGGTGCCTCAAAGTCCTTTAATCGCAGCTTTACACTTGCACTGCAACGAGAGGCAGCGCCCTTTGGCATACATGTGCAGCTATTGTCACCAAATTTTGTTGTTACCAAAATTAATAGCTATTCCAAGCTAATTATGAAGGGCGGTTTATTTATACCCTCAGCTGAAGCTTATGCTCGCAGTGCTGTTGCTCAGTTACGTGATGGTGTGGACGAGACACCTGGCTATATATGGCATCATGTACAGAATGCCATAATGACAATTGTTACATGGAGAATGCGTTTAGGATTAAGTCAATTATTTTTCAAGGCAGTTGCTGATAAGAAAAAGTAAGAATAAACAAATTCATTGCATACTCTTGGGCTGTGGCATTATTTTTTTTACATTTGGTTGTGGTCTCAACTAATTAAGTGAAGACACAGTTTTGCTAATGTGCTTTAAGCTTTTCGAAAATTCAATTTTTTTTTTTTTTTTTTTTTTGATAAAATCAATAATATTATTTCCTGCATGAAGCATACATATATAATACAGAGTAGAATAATTCTTTTTTAGTCTTAAAACGTTGACTGACACGTTTAGTCTATACTTAGTTTAGTCTAAAATTTAACTGGTATGTAAAAATATATTTAAATTTGTTAAGCATATTTCTATATTTATTTATTTACTAACTTTCATTGAAAAGTTTTATTTATATTATTTGACTGCTAGAAAGTTAAATGAAAGCGTAAAAAAACAAAGGACTATTGTCTAGACAAGTCTTAGTCTGCATGAAAAGCTTTAGGTTTTTTTCTACACTCAAGAAAAAAATCCTTGTACATTTCAAGTTTAATTTTTCATTTTTATAATAATTTTTTATAATTTCATAATTATGTTTCTTATTAAGTAAATTATCATTTTGTGTCAATGTTAAAGAATTTATAATCTATAAAGGAAATGTCTTACTTAATATTATAAATTGCATAAAATAGTAAAATTTATTTTTTTTTTTTTTATCACTGAGCACTTTGTAGTCAATTTGTCAAAATTGAATATCTAAAGTTTGCAAGTTCGCAAGTTCAGCTTTAATTGCGTATGTAGAAAACAATTGCATGCATCTTTCGCTTAATTGTTTTCAATTAGTTAAAGAGAGTTACTTTAGGAGTTACTATACTATGTATAGTAAGTAGGCTAATTATGAACTTGACTGTAAAAAAAAAAAAACAAAATTGTCGCATACCTTTCCATTTCTATTTTACATTTGGTCAAGAGGCTAAAAGCTGTGGCGAATATCTGACAATGGGATAGCAATGATTTAATGTCTAATAATTTACTTTTTCCGGACAGTAAAATTTCGTAATTTTTACACTATGCTGCCATTTACAACAATTACAGAAATAAAAAAAAAAAATATGTGTAATAATGAAGCTACAAAAAAATTAAAAAAAAAAAGAAAAAATAAACAAAGCAGTCGAAAAAATAAAAAAAGTATCTTTACCTGTATTTGTATCTGTATCTGCAGCGTGACTTAAACGACACAATTGCAGCTTGTAAAACCCGAAAAAAAAGTATAAACAAAAACACGATTCGCTTCTGCTGCTGTCTGTCTGTTGTTGTTGTTGTTGTAGCCATCAAAGTATTGTGGTCTCTGTGCAGCTTAAGCTTGAGTTTCAACTGTAGCTTTCAGTGCGTGATTGACGCTCAGAGCCTTCGCTTGTGCCTATAGCATAGCTCAACAAGTGTCGCGTCGGTCTGCATAATATTACAACTACAATTTTATCAATTAATTGACATTTAAATAAATGTGTTTGAACAATGTTCTATATATAAATGTGTATATATTGTGTATATGTTTGCTGTGCTGATAAGCTTTAACTCAATTTAGTTATCAGTTTTTGCTCAGTTCCTTTGCTCTCTGTGTGTGTGTTTATATTTTCACTCAACAATTCAAAAGTATAAAATAGACTCTCTTAATCATGCAGCCAACATTGGAATTAAGCATTTATACATTGCTACGCATGGCGTTCATTTGGCAACTCGTCTCTTTAGCCATTTATTTGGTCGGCACATTGACAATTGTCGCCTTTCTTTACGACAATTTCAAATCCTTGATCTATATAATCAAAGCACTGCTGGAACCATATTTTCAGCCACAATTGCCGCAAACTTTGTTGGATAAATATGGAAAATGGGCAGGTAAGTTTTTCAAATATTTTTCATTTCCTATTTGTCGAAGAGAAAATTAGAAAAATAACATTTTTATTATTTTTTTTTATTTTTAAATTTTATTTGCATTTTGTTACTCTTAAAATTTGCATAATTTGCGCTTTGTGCGAAGTTCCCTTTTTTATATTGTTTGTCATTCTAGTTGAACCTTATTTAACCTCTGAGCATTTCAAATTGTTTATGTTGCTCTTTTAAAATAAAAAAAAAAAGTGAATTAAATTAAAATAAATTATTTAACAAGTGTTTAAAACAAAAAAAAAATATAAAAAATAAAATCAAGGGAGTAATTTACGGTTTAAAAGCATTTTTCGATTAATTTAATGTAAAATGAAAAAAAAAAAAAAAATTGAAACTTGTTTTTAGCTTATTAAAAAAAAAAAAACGAAGAAAAAATTGCAGCGCAAATTATTTACAAATGTATAAAAAAAGAAGAAAATTATTAAAAAATATTATAAATATATAATTTAATATGCACATAACGGTAAATGCATTTCTTCTAAGTAATAATTAACTGCATAAAATAATAAAATCACAATAACATTTAAATCTATGCCTAATTTATTAATTACATTATTTTTTATCTTATCAAGAAAAATTATGTAAATTATATGTTGTATGCCTTTTAAGTTGGCACAACCCTTCAATTTTCTTAACTTAAAAATATCGTGATGAAAGAATATTATTATATATAATATACTATACTATATATGTTTGGTGATTAGCTAACTAACAATTATATTCTATGCTTCCATAGTTCATATGAAACATTGCACAAACACTGCAAACTCAAAGTCAGCATGAAGCGACATTAATATTTATTAAGAGATTTAAAATTTAATGATACTCAGCTTACATTAAGTATTTTCGGATATTTAAGTTCTTAACTTAAGTATTTCAAAAAAAAATTCTTAAAGCAATTTATGACTTTTTATCAAAGTTTTGAATTTAAATTTAAAATTCTTGAAATATTTGTATATAATAAATTTCATAGAAATCTTTGCAGTGTCAGCATGAAGTGACAGAAACTTATCAGTATAAATTCTGAAACTATTTATTATATATATATAGTATAAGTCGGTACTTGTATGTTTGTCAGCTATGATATAATCTATGTTTCATTAATCCAAATTGAAAACTATGTAGACTAAGCATGAAACAACATAAACTTATCAGATTCTACAATATATAAATAGAAAGAAACGAGCAATAGATTAAACAGATAAACGAAATCTATATATATATATATCAAAGTTCCGATTAGTTCCGATTGTTTCAAGCACTGTGAAATACCATATCACAGACACAGAGAGCAATAAAAACTATTGAGTAATCATATTAAAAGATAATGCATACAAATATCTCAGTACTATATAAACTATAGTATGTCTATGTATATGTATGTCAGACAGCTTTATCGATCAGCTGTTGTTTACAGGCAATATATGTTATATATTCTCTATTTGTTTATGCTTTGTTTACGTGTCATTCAACTCATTCAAATGTTCCACAAACAAATAATAATAATAATAAAAAAAAACCGAAAACGAAACCGAAAGTAAACCGGTATAAATCGAAAAAAAAATTGTTATAACACATTTTTTTTTTTACTTCTTTCTTTCTTTTTTTTTCTTGGCACGCTTTTTGAAGTTTATAAAATAATATTTTTACTACATGCTACATTACTTCAATTTAATCCTGTTAACATTTTTCTACTATTTTCATAACGATTCTCAAGCAATTTTGACCTTGCCGGCAATGACAATTTTTTTATTGGTTTTTTCAAACAAAAAATTCGTTGCAAATTTCTCGTTTACTCGCATATTGAAGTAGCTCAGCTGCTGCTGTTTATATTTTTTTTCCTTCTACTTACATTGCCAATGTTTCCGCAGCACAAATATTTGGCAACATATGTGGCCAACAAGCAGCAGCAGCAACAGCAACAACAGTTAACAAAAACAACTTATAAGTTAACGTTGCCAGCAATTGACGCCTGTTGTTCAGTTGCGCAGTCGCAGCTGAAAACTGTTGCATTGACTCATTGCAACAACAGCAGCAATAGCAGCAGCAGCAACAACTGCTAAACCAGCAACATAAACAAGAAAACTTCAAGCAAGTTTCTTTGATTTACCTACATTTATTTATTTGGTATTTGCTTTGGGCTCGCCACACTAGATGAGTAGGGAAAATTGGTAGTAGATAAATCAGCTTACTGACTATCTAAAATAAGTAATTAGCAAGAGTATGCTAAGTGCACATATTATTTGTTAAGTTAATAAAACATATTGCAAAATGAAAGTGTAAGTTAATGAACTGTTTATTGTTTATTTTTAAAAGTAAAAGAAAATTATGAAAAAATTTAGCTGCGTCTTTTACTTTAAAATATTTATAATTTTTTTTATTTTATTTTATGGATTCTATTAATTTTATATATTTTATTAATTTTAATTTTTTTTATTCATTTTATTAATTTTTATTAATTTTATTAATTTTATTTATTTTATTAATTTTATTAATTTTATTAATTTTATTAATTTTATTAATTTTATTAATTTTATTAATTTTATTAATTTTATTAATTTTATTAATTTTATTAATTTTATTAATTTTATTAATTTTATTAATTTTATTAATTTTATTAATTTTATTAATTTTATTAATTTTATTAATTTTATTAATTTTATTAATTTTATTAATTTTATTAATTTTATTAATTTTATTAATTTTATTAATTTTATTAATTTTATTAATTTTATTAATTTTATTAATTTTATTAATTTTATTAATTTTATTAATTTTATTAATTTTATTAATTTTATTAATTTTATTAATTTTATTAATTTTATTAATTTTATTAATTTTATTAATTTTATTAATTTTATTAATTTTATTAATTTTATTAATTTTATTAATTTTATTAATTTTATTAATTTTATTAATTTTATTAATTTTATTAATTTTATTAATTTTATTAATTTTATTAATTTTATTAATTTTATTAATTTTATTAATTTTATTAATTTTATTAATTTTTATTAATTTATATTAATTTTTATTAATTTTGATTAATTTTTATTAATTTTGACTAATTTTTATTAGTTTTTATTAATTTTCTTAGTTTTATTAATTTTATTTATTTTTTTAAATTTTTATTAATTTTATTAATTTTTATTAATTTTATTAATTTTTATTAATTTTATTAATTTTATATATTTTATTAATTTTTATTAATTTTTTATTAATTTTTATTAATTTTTATTAATTTTATTAATTTTTATTAATATTAAAAATGTTATTAACTTTATTAATTTTGTATTAATATTATATGTTTAATTTATTTTTAATTTAATTTAATTTATTATATATTTATACTATTAAGGAATGTTTATATGTAAATTTAATTATATATTTTCAATAATTAGCTCACTATATGCAATTAAAGCTTAAATATCCTTTCACTTTAATTCTTTAGTTGTTACTGGCGCTACTGATGGCATTGGCAAGGAATATGCCAGAGAATTGGCACGTCAAGGTCTTAATCTTGTGCTAATATCACGAACCAAGGAGAAACTGATTGCAGTAACCAATGAGATTGGTAAGTCATGACTATCAATTAAATGCATCTGAATTTAAATGTTTAACTGTTCTGAACTTGTCACACAACTTTCACAGAGAGCGAACACAAGGTGAAGACCAAATGGATAGCTGTAGATTTTGGCAAGGGACGTGAAGCTTATGAACAAATTGAAAAGGAATTGGCCGGCATTGAAGTTGGCATCTTGGGTAAGTTCAATGGCAGAGCTATAGAAAGTAAGGACAGTGCGTATATATAGAAGATATACATATATAGTATGTATGTATGCTCTCTCAGTGTAGGGGCGTTAACATACATATCAACAACTTGTCACAGATCTTTCAATATATTGTCAAATGCAACAGTAATCATCGCCTATGACTAACGACAACTACAATTAAAGCTATTATTTTTTTTTTTTGTTGATATTTGTTAAATGTCATTGAAGTACGCATTGGGCAGCGGAGTATGGGGGACTACTCTCGTAATAGCGTGCAATTATAATGACTATTTTTCTGTTTGTTGGGGCCTTAAGTATACGTTGGACAGTTGGTAGCATTTTCAACATATGATTTTCAAGTACATTGAAATATAAAAATAATTTTTGTGTCGACTTTTTTTCTATTTTTTTTGGTCTGTTCATTCAAGTTTTATTTGCCAAACTCATAAACGCTTTGACGCGCTTCAGCAATTTACATTTTTGTATCTGTCTGTGTCTGTGATCTCTTTGGGTTAACCTTGCATTGTAGCTGTATTCAAGGCATTTTATATCATAGCTCACTGATAAACATCTTTGACCTTTACTTCTTCATCTTACATTGCACAGTGAACAATGTGGGACGCATGTATGAATTTCCGGATACAGTTGATCAAGTGCCGGAAGATGTTATCTGGGATGTGTTAACAATTAATATTGGTGCTGTTACCATGCTGACACGCAAGATTTTGCCACAAATGAAGAAAGCACGCAAAGGTGCAATTGTTAACATTGGTTCCGGTTCCGAGTTGCAACCAATGCCAAATATTGCTGTATATGCAGCAACAAAAAAATATATAACATTCTTTACACAAGCCTTGGAACAAGAATTGAACGAATTCAATGTAACAGTACAATTAGTAATGCCCATGTTTGTCACAACCAAAATGAATGAGTATTCGGATTCGGTAATGCGAGGAGGTTTCCTTATACCAAATGCACGCAGTTATGCACGCTCCACAGTCTTTACGCTGGGCAAAACAAATGTGACGACAGGTTATTGGACACATGGATTACAAGTGAGTTGTAGGATATTCTACAGTTGTATATACTCGCCGGTAGTAAAACATTTTTTAACTTTTGACTTTTCCTTTTTCCTTTATTCAGTACTTTTTCATGAAAATAGCGCCACAGCATCTGCGCATGCTCATTGGACATCAGCTAATGAAACGTTTGCGTCTCGAGGCGCTGAGCCAAAGGAAAGTTACATAAGCAATGTGCAATGCATGTTCAATTTTCCATTTCCATTCAGATCTAAGAGTATTTGTAAATATTGGCGCCTAGATTTAATAATACTTTCAACAAATTTTAAATGAAAAAAAAG
>JBAMBR010003002.1:0-15000 GCA_037044475.1 Zaprionus obscuricornis | reverse complement strand
TAATATGAAGGAGAACTTGTTTTACGGATAAATTGGTGCCGAAAATCTACGCATCGGCCGTGAAATGAAAAATAAAAGAAAAGACTTTTGAAAATTGAAAATTTCTTCATTAAGTTTTTTTTTTCATTTAAAATTTGTTGAAAGTATTATTAAATCTAGGCGCCAATATTTACAAATACTCTTAGATCTGAATGGGAACGGAAAATCGAATATGCATTGCACATTGCTTATGTAACTTTCCTTTGGCTCAGCGCCTCGAGACGCAAACGTTTCATTAGCTGATGTCCAATGAGCATGCGCAGATGCTGTGGTGCTATTTTCATGAAAAAGTACTGGAAATTAAAAAGGAAAAAGGAAAAGTCAAAAGTTAAAAAATGTTTTACTACCGGCGAGTATATACAACTGTAGAATATCCTACAACTCACTTGTAATCCATGTGTCCAATAACCTGTCGTCACATTTGTTTTGCCCAGCGTAAAGACTGTGGAGCGTGCATAACTGCGTGCATTTGGTATAAGGAAACCTCCACGCATTACCGAGTCCGAATACTCATTCATTTTGGTTGTGACAAACATGGGCATTACTAATTGTACTGTTACATTGAATTCGTTCAATTCTTGTTCCAAGGCTTGTGTAAAGAATGTTATATATTTTTTTGTTGCTGCATATACAGCAATATTTGGCATTGGTTGCAACTCGGAACCGGAACCAATGTTAACAATTGCACCTTTGCGTGCTTTCTTCATTTGTGGCAAAATCTTGCGTGTCAGCATGGTAACAGCACCAATATTAATTGTTAACACATCCCAGATAACATCTTCCGGCACTTGATCAACTGTATCCGGAAATTCATACATGCGTCCCACATTGTTCACTGTGCAATGTAAGATAGAGAAGTAAAGGTCAAAGATGTTTATCAGTGAGCTATGATATAAAATGCCTTGAATACAGCTACAATGCAAGGTTAACTCAAAGAGATCACAGGCACAGACAGATACAAAAATGTAAATTGCTGAAGCGCGTCAAAGCGTTTATGAGTTTGGCAAATAAAACTTGAATGAACAGACCAAAAAAAATAGAAAAAAAGTCGACACAAAAATTATTTTTATATTTCAATGTACTTGAAAATCATATGTTGAAAATGCTACCAACTGTCCAACTATACTTAAGGCCCTAACAAACAGAAAAATAGTCATTATAATTGCACGCTATTACGAGAGTAGTCCCCCAAACTCCGCTGCCCAATGCGTACTTCAATGACATTTAACAAATATCAACAAAAAAAAAAAATAATAGCTTTAATTGTAGTTGTCGTTAGTCATAGGCGATGATTACTGTTGCATTTGACAATATATTGAAAGATCTGTGACAAGTTGTTGATATGTATATTAACGCCCCTATACTGAGAGAGCATACATACATACTATATACATATATCTTCTATATATACACACAGTCCTTACTTTCTATAGCTCTGCCATTGAACTTACCCAAGATGCCAACTTCAATGCCGGCCAATTCCTTTTCAATCTGTTCATAAGCTTCACGTCCCTTGCCAAAATCTACAGCTATCCATTTGGTCTTCACCTTGTGTTCGCTCTCTGTGAAAGTTGTGTGACAAGTTCAGAACAGTTAAACAGTTAAACAGTTAAATTCAGATGCATGCATATAGTATAATTGATAGTCATGACTTACCAATCTCATTGGTTACTGCAATCAGTTTCTCCTTGGTGCGTGATATTAGCACAAGATTAAGACCTTGACGTGCCAATTCTCTGGCATATTCCTTGCCAATGCCATCAGTAGCGCCAGTAACAACTAAAGAATTAAAGTGAAAGGATATTTAAGCTTTAATTGCATATAGTGAGCTAATTATTGAAAATATATAATTAAATTTACATATAAACATTCCTTAATAGTATAAATATATAATAAATTAAATGAAATTAAAAATAAATTAAACATATAATATTAATACAAAATTAATAAAGTTAATAACATTTTTAATATTAATAAAATTAATAAAATTAACAAAAATTAATAAAAATTAATAAAAATTAATAAAAAATTAATAAAATTAATAAAAATTAGTAAAATTAAGAAAATTAATAAAATTAATAGAATTAATAAAATTAATAAAATTAATAAAATTAATAAAATTAATAAAATTAATAAAATTAATAAAATTAATAAAATTAATAAAAATTAATAAAATTAATAAAATTAATAAAATTAATAAAAATCAATAAAATTAATAAAATTAATAAAAATTAATAAATTTAATAAAATTAATAATATTAATAAAATTAATAAAATTAATAAAATTAATAAAATTAATAAAATTAATAAAATAAATAAAATTAATAAAATTAATAAAAATTAATAAAATGAATAAAAAAAATTAAAATTAATAAAATATATAAAATTAATAGAATCCATAAAATAAAATAAAAAAATTATAAATATTTTAAAGTAAAAGACGCAGCTAAATTTTTTCATAATTTTTTTTACTTTTAAAAGTAAACAATAAACATTTCATTAACTTACACTTTCATTATGAAATATGTTTTATTATTTTAACAAATAATATGTGCACTTAGCATACCCTTGCTAATTATTTATTTTAGTTAGTCAGTAAGCTGATTTATCTACTACCAATTTTCCCTACTCATCTAGTGTGGCGAGCCCAAAGCAAATACCAAATAAATAAATGTAGGTAAATCAAAGAAACTTGCTTGAAGTTTTCTTGTTTATGTTGCTGGTTTATCAGTTGTTGCTGCTGCTGCTGCTGCTGCTGCTGCTGCTGCTGTTATTGCTGCTGTTCTTGCAATGAGTCAATGCAACAGTTTTCAGCTGCGACTGCGCAATTGAACAACAGGCGTCAATTGCTGGCAACGTTAACTTATAAGTTGTTATTGTTAACTGTTGTTGCTGTTGCTGTTGCTGCTTGTTGGCCACATATGTTGCCAAATATTTGTGCTGCGGAAACATTGGCAATGTAAGTAGAAGGAAAAAAAATATAAACAGCAGCAGCTGAGCTACTTCAATATGCGAGTAAACGAAAAATTTGCAACGAATTTTTTGTTTGAAAAAACCAATAAACAAATTGTCATTGCCGGCAAGGTCAAAATTGCTTGAGAATCGTTATGAAAATAGTAGAAAAATGTTAACAGGATTGAATTGAAGTATAATGTAGCATGTAGTAAAAATATTATTTTATAAACTTCAAAAAGCGTGCCAAGAAAAAAAAAGAAAGAAATATAGAAAAAAAAATGTGTTATAACAATTTTTTTTCGATTTATACCGGTTTACTTTCGGTTTCGGTTTCGTTTTCGGTTTTTATTATTATTATTATTATTTGTTTGTGGAACATTTGAATGAGTTGAATGACACGTAAACAAAGCATAAACAAATAAAGAATATATAACATATATTGCCTGTAAACAACAGCTGATCGATAAAGCTGTCTGACATACATATACATAGACATACTATAGTTTATATAGTACTGAGAAATTTTGTATGCATTATCTTTTAATATGATTACTCAATAGTTTTTATTGCTCTCTGTGTCTGTATTAACCGAAGAATGTTTGACCATATAAAATATATGATATGAGATTTCACAGTGCTTGAAACAATCGGAACTAATCGGAACTTTGATATATATATAAAGATTTCACGTATCTCTTTAATCTATTGCTCGTTTCTTTCTATTTATATATTGTAGAATCTGATAAGTTTATGTTGTTTCATGCCTAGTCTGCATAGTTTTCAATTTGGATTAATGAAACATAGATTATATCATAGCTGACAAACATACAAGTACATGCTTATACTATATATATAATAAATAGTTGCAGAATTTATACTGATAAGTTTCTGTCACTTCATGCTGACACTGCAAAGATTTCTATGAAATTTATTATATACAAATATTTCAAGAATTTTGAATTTAAATTTAAAACTTTGATAAAAAGTCATAAATTGCTTTAAGAATTTTTTTTTGAAATACTTAACTTAAGAACTTAAATATCCGAAAATACTTAATGTAAGCTGAGTATCATTAAAATTTAAATCTCTTAATAAATATTAGTGTCGCTTCATGCTGACTTTGAGTTTGTGCAATGTTTCATATGAACTATGGAAGCATAGAATATAATTGTTAGTTAGCTAATCACCAAACATATATAGTATAATATTATATATAATAATATTCTTTCATCACGATATTTTTAAGTTAAGAAAATTGAAGGGTTGTGCCAACTTAAAAGGCATACAACATATAATTTACATAATTTTTCTTGATAAGATAAAAAAATAATGTAATTAATAAATTAGGCATAGATTTAAATGTTATTGTGATTTTATTATTTTATACAGTTAATTATTACTTAGAAGAAATGCATTTACCGTTATGTGCATATTAAATTATATATTTATAATATTTTTTTTATAATTTTCTTCTTTTTTTTTATACATTTGTAAATAATTTGCGCTGCAATTTTTTTTCTTCGTTTTTTTTTTTTTAATAAGCTAAAAACAAGTTTCAATTTTTTTTTTTTTTTTGATTTTACATTAAATTAATCGAAAAATGCTTTTAAAATCGTAAATTACTCCCTTGATTTTATTTTTAATTTTTTTTGTTTTAAATACTTGTTAAATAATTTATTTTAATTTAATTCACTTTTTTTTTTATTTTAGAAGAGCAACATAAACAATTTGAAATGCTCAGAGGTTAAATAAGGTTCAACTAGAATGACAAACAATATAAAAAAAAAAATGGAACTTCGCACAAAGCGCAAATTATGCAAATTTTAAGAGTAACAAAATGCAAATAAAATTTAAAAATAAAAAAAAAATAAAAATGTTATTTTACTAATTTTCTCTTGGACAAATAGGAAATGAAAAATATTTGAAAAACTTACCTGCCCATTTTCCATATTTATCCAACAAAGTTTGCGGCAATTGTGGCTGAAAATATGGTTCCAGCAGTGCTTTGATTATATAAATCAAGGATTTGAAATTGTCGTAAAGAAAGGCGACAATTGTCAATGTGCCGACCAAATAAATGGCCAAAGAGACGAGTTGCCAAATGAACGCCATGCGTAGCAATGTATAAATGCTTAATTCCAATGTTGGCTGCATGATTAAGAGAGTCTTTTTATATACTTTTTAAATTGTTGAGTTAAAACACAAATACACACAGTCACACACACAGAGAGAGAAAAGGAACTGAGTAAAAACAGATAACGAAATTGAGTTAAAGCTTATCAGCACAGCAAACATATACACAATATATACACATTTATATATAGAACATTGTTCAAACACATTTATTTAAATGTCAATTAATTGATAAAATTGTAGTTTTAATATTATGCAGACCGACGCGACACTTGTTGAGCTATGCTATAGGCACAAGCGCAGGCTCTGAGCGTCAATCACGCACTGAAAGCAACAGTTGAAACTCAAGCTTAAGCTGCACAGAGACCACAATACTCTGATGGCAACAGACAGACAGCAGCAGAAGCGAATCGTGTTTTTGTTTATACTTTTTTTTCGGGTTTTACAAGCTGCAATTGTGTCGTTTAAGTCACACTGCAGATACAGATACAAATACAGGTAAAGATACCTTTTTTTTTTCGACTGCTTTGTTTATTTTTTCTTTTTAATTTTTTTGTAGCTTCATTATTACACATATTTTTTTTTTTTTTATTTCTGTAATTGTTGTAAATGGCAGCATAGTGTAAAAATTACGAAATTTTACTGTCCGGAAAAAGTAAATTATTAGACATTAAATCATTGCTAGCCCATTGTCAGATATTTGCCACAGCTTTTAGCCTCTTGACCAAATGTAAAATAGAAATGGAAAGGTATGCGACAATTTTGTTTTTTTTTTTTTTACAGTCAAGTTCATAATTAGCCTACTTACTGTACATAGTATAGTAACTCCTAAAGTAACTCTCTTTAACTAATTGAAAACAATTAAGCGAAAGATGCATGCAATTGTTTTCTACATACGCAATTAAAGCTGAACTTGCGAACTTGCAAACTTTAGATATTCAATTTTGACAAATTGACTACAAAGTGCTCAGTGATAAAAAATAAATTTTACTATTTTATGCAATTTATAATATTAAGTAAGACATTTCCTTTATAGATTATAAATTCTGTAACATTGACACAAAATGATAATTTACTTAATAGAAAACATAATTATGAAATTATAAAAAATTATTATAAAAAAGAAAAATGAAACTTGAAATGTACAAGGATTTTTTTCTTGAGTGTAGAAAAAAACCTAAAGCTCTTCATGCAGACTAAGACTTGTCTAGACAATAGTCCTTTGTTTTTTTTACGCTTTCATTTAACTTTCTAGCAGTCAAATAATATAAATAAAACTTTTCAATGAAAGTTAGTAAATAAATATAAAAATATGCTTAACAAATTTAAATATATTTTTACATACCAGTTAAATTTTAGACTAAACTAAGTATAGACTAAACGTGTCAGTCAACGTTTTAAGACTAAAAAAGAATTATTCTACTCTTTATTATATATGTATGCTTCATGCAGGAAATAATATTATTGATTTTATCAAAAAAAAAAAAAAAAAAAAAAAATTGAATTTTCGAAAAGCTTAAAGCACATTAGCAAAACTGTGTCTTCACTTAATTAGTTGGGACCACAACCAAATGTAAAAAAAAATAACGCCACAGCCCAAGAGTATGCAATGAATTTGTTTATTCTTACTTTTTCTTATCAGCAACTGCCTTGAAAAATAATTGACTTAATCCTAAACGCATTCTCCATGTAACAATTGTCATTAGGGCATTTTGTACATGATGCCATATATAGCCAGGTGTCTCATCCACACCATCACGTAACTGAGCAACAGCACTGCGAGCATAAGCTTCAGCTGAGGGTATAAATAAACCGCCCTTCATAATTAGCTTGGAATAGCTATTAATTTTGGTAACAACAAAATTTGGTGACAATAGCTGCACATGTATGCCAAAGGGTGCTGCCTCTCGTTGCAGTGCAAGTGTAAAGCTGCGATTAAAGGACTTTGAGGCACCATAGAGTGCAACATTTGGTGAGGGCTGCAGTTCCGTGCCAGAACTAACATTAACAATTGCACCTTTGGTACCAGACTTGCGCAAACGGCTGACAAAGTAACGTGATAGTTCCGAGACAGCAACAATATTTGTATTGATAATTTCTTGTACATAGTCTGGGCCATGCTTATATAGAGCACCAGGCAAACCCATGCCGACATTGTTGACTAGAAAGAGAGAGAGAGAGAGGTAGAGATAGGCGATGTATGTATATTACTCACAAAGCTTACCTAGTATAGCAACAGGCAGTGTGTCAAGTTCTTTCTCAATTTGCTCATAAACTTTGGCACCTTCTGCAAAATCCGCTACAATAATTTTCGTCTCTACTTTCGATTCAGCAGCTAAAAAATATAAACAAAAATTAATTTATCACATATATCTATATATACTTTAACGCACAAATCTCATTAGCGACAGTTTGTAATTTAGCTTCATTTCTGGCTATTAATATCACATTGATGCCTTGTTTAGCCAATTCTTTGGCATATGCCTTGCCAATGCCATCACTGCTGCCCGTTACAGCTGCCCAGGATCCATAACGTTCCTTTAAACTTAAACGTTCCGATGGATTTGTAAAGAAACGTAATTTAAACAAACGATAAGGTATTCTCAAATGCTCATACAGATAGCAAGCGAGCGAATAAATGCCAACAAATGTGAAAAATGTTGATAATACACCAAACATTTCTATTATATATTTTTTTTAGTTCCAATATACAATTGATAAGAACGTTGTGTTACGTTCAATGTGCAGCCATAGACTGTGCCTATAAGCTAGCAAATTCTCAGCTAGACTGTAGACTCTTTGAGCTATATAATTAATTGTATATTGAATGGATTTTAGCTTTGTACTGAATATTAATGTTGAAATTAATTTCTCTCTCACTCATGCACTCATGCACTCTCTTGCTTATACACTCTTCCCACACACTCTCTCTCTCTCTTTTTCTCTATGTCTCTCAATGTCTATGAGGTGCCAAAAAACAGATTTTTATGTGATATGTGATATGTTTATGATTGTCCAATCATCGACCTGCTCAGTTTGTAAATAGTTGAATTATAAATTTAATTATTGTGCGGCAACCCGTTCCACTTTGCATACTGGGAAAGTAAAGTGCATAACGTCGGGTCATTCACCATTAAATGCATAGAATATATTATTAAGTTATTTTGTAATCAATCTCAAGGTACAAATAACCTAAGAATTTACTAGATAATCAGAATATAAATATTACGACTGTGCAGAGTCTTAAAGTTAAAACTAGTTTATCTATCAAAGAATTCTTTTTTTTTTTAAATTCTAGCAAATCATAATGATTTAGCATAGACAGCTAATAATATAAAAGAATGCTATTACTGTGCGCAATGTACGTTTAAATGTAGATTAAGTAATCAATTTAAATGCTAATTAAGAATATATATATATATATATATGAAAATTCACGACTTTAACATATGACATCATGACTTTTTTTTTACATTTTTGTGAATATTATGAAAAATTTATTCAGCTTTCAGCTTTGCCTTCCGTTTCCGCTGTCTTTTTGCCAACCAAATGCCATTTGCCATTTACCATTTACCATTTGCCACTTACACATATCACAATTACTGGCTAAGCATGAGTGCATACTTAGCGCACTCGCACGCATTCATAAATTAGAAAGTATTTTAGAAAACGCTAAGTATACCCCAACTTCAACTCAACCTGCAACCGCACTCATTCCCTAGTACTCGTATCTTACAATTGTCCATTGGCAGGAAACGGAAATTTGCGATGCGGCGCTGTGCAACGAACATGTTGAAACATATGAGTATGACGACAAAGACATGGGTTATATATCAACATAGTAGAAACAAACGCCCTGCATAATCCTGTCGACACACCCCATCGATGGCATGGATGGAATTTGGGCAACCGTTGAACGTTGAACGCGCTGGCAACGTTTAGCCTGAAAAATGCCATTTGGAAAAATATGGGCTGACATTTTTCGTTATAGCCGCAAAAACCGCATTTATTCAAGTGTCAAATAAATTCATAGTTTTTGGGGTATCCTCTCCGCCTACATTTGCTCGACAAAAGAAGGCGTCGGCGTTTTTGGCGTCGTCGGCAACGGCAATGGCAACAGCAACAGCATCGGCCAACTAATTAAGTCAAATGGTTTGCAATGTGTGTGCCAAAATGAAAGAAAAAGAAGAAAAAGAAGAAGATGAAAAATAATAATGAATGAAAACAAAAAGTCGAATAAAAAAACGTCAAAAGTGCTGCAAAAACCGCTAGAGACAAAAATCCATTCGATTAAACCGTACAGCCTGAAAGTATGCAATGCCATTTCTTCTAAGCGCTGCCTGAGAGCATGCATGAATGTTTGGCAACTTTGCACTAATCACATTTAATTGCTTTTTAAGCGCACTTTCTGGCAGTTTCAGCTAATTAATGTGACTCATACGCAGCGTGGCACCACTAAGTAAATAATATATAGAGCCACCAAAACAGCCAAAATGTGGCAACTCTTGACATCTGTAAGATCTCATCCCAGGCAAAAATAACGAAGACTAGACAGTGGATTTTACAGCGGCTGCTTAAACATAATGCGCGTCGATCGCGCAATGATTTGTTAAAACTATGCGAGAATTTAAATATATTAATGTCTTAATATTTAATAATGCTAAATTTTAAAAAAAATGCTTAGTAGTTTTTGCAATAAACAGAACAACAATTAGAATAATAAAAAAAAATTAATAAATATTTTTTTAGCTATTTAATAATTCTAAATTTTAAAAAAAATCCTAATAGTAGTTTGCAATAAATTAGAATAATTAGAATAATAAAAAAAAATTAATAAATATATTTTTAATTATTTAATAATTCTAAATTTTAAAAAAATTCTTAGAAGTATTTACAATAAACAAAACAAAAATTATAAAATCAAAAAAAATTAATAAATATTTTAATTGTTCTGTTTATACGAATTAAGAAGAATTTTTTCTAAGAATTTTAAAAATTTAGAATTATTAAATATTGAAACATAAATGTGACGCATAGTTGTAATAAATTACTGTGCGATCGACGCGGACTGAGCTTACGCAACTGCTTTCAAATCCACAAAGAAGACTTGTCTGCGTTACACTCTTGTCTTCTCTCTGCTTAGTCTTTGGCATTTTTGGCGAAGTGTACAGTATGTCGATGGGATAGAATGAGATTGCTTAGTGCTCATACGCAGCGTGATACTAAGCCAAGTTAATAACTTTAAATTTAACTAAAATAAAATAAAATAAAATAAAATAACAAATATAATTAAATTTTACTGCAAAACGGAACAAACACACACAGAGAGACAGACATAGACATAGACATATATACAGACACAAATATGCCAAGATAAAAGCACTTGCCAAGGATTTTTGCAGAGTGCAGAGTTCACCAGTGTAACTGGCGCAGTCATTGTCAAAAAAAAAAGAAAAAAAATAGTCAAACAATTTGAATTATGTTTTGCAATTTGTACATCCGCTGTTGCCTTCAAATCGCCCACACACACACATACACAGAGACACACAGAGACACACAGTACTAACAAACTCCCGCATTGAGCCAGCAGTCAAATGTCCTCGACTTGGCGCTCTTGCCTTTTTTATATATGAGGGAAATTATTGTTTGCTTTGTTGCCGATGCCGTTGGCAGCTTTTATTATTATTGTACTACAGCGGATATATATATATATATATATATATATATAATATAAATACGATATATGCATCATGCAGTGTTCATATTTACAACAATTCATTGTATGCTTATTATTGCATTTTCAAAAACCCAAAGCAAAAGGCAAGCAAAATGAAGTCACTTTGAGGTTGCAGCTGCAGAAAAAATAAAAACAATGAAATTGTAAGCCAAAAAAAAAAAGTATATAAATATTTAGTCGACTAGAGCTAAGACTTGCTTATCTCATTTCGAAAAAAAAACAAGTTCAACTATTCTAAAAAAAAAAAGAGAGAAAAAAATTGTAATATAAATTAATTGCTTTTGGCAATTTTTCGCGCACTAATCTCTGACATATCGTTAAAGCGCATTTTGGCATTGTTGACTGCGTTGCTTAAGGATGTTTATGTCAGTCACTGAATTTTAAGTAGCTCAACAAGGACATTGCGCCAACAGAGCAGCAAAAACAGAAAAAAATAAAAGAGTTGTGAAGTGAATTCGTGATGCGACAGGAAAACAGTTGAAAACAAGTAAGTTGAAAGTTATCTATAGATATAAGACTTGGCAATACCCTAGAATAATGTAATGCTTTATCGATGTCAGCAAATTGCATTTACAGCAAAATTTGCTGCCTGTCAACAGAGTAAAAGATCTGTTGAAGCTGAAAAGTGGGCGGGCGTCTGATGCCAAAGCAAGAAATTTCGCCCCTTAAATGGCGCATGAAAATTAGCAAGTTGTCTATGGCAGATTTGACTTGATTTGCCTTTTGGTTTTTTTTGTCAGCTCTTTGATTATTGTTGAGCCCCTCGAAATAACATTTAGGCTAAGAATAAAATGGCTTAAACGTTTTTTATAACACAGTTAATTAGCAAATTTTCAACGTTATCGTTGTGTCTATAAATGTTTAAGCTAAAATAAAAAAAAAAAACAAACAAACACAAAACTTTGGTCATAAAAAAGAAAAATGAAAATTGCAATCAGTTGAAAAGTTATGTGGTCAAAAATCAGACAAATAGCCAAAAAAAAAAAAAAAAAATAAGAGAAAATTTATGCATATATGGTAAGAGCAAGAATGAGCAGCACGACACCTGTTAGACCTGCAGGGCAACAAATATAAACAACAATAACAGCACGGCGATAGAGTGAAAGTCATAAAAAATGACTAACTACACGCGACATAGGATACAGGACACAAAGTCGAACTGAACGATTAGGACAGCAGCAGCAGCAGCAGGAGCAGCAGCAGTTGTAGCAGCAGAAGCAGGAGTAGAGGTAGAACAGCATCTGGTTGTGTATCGCAGCAAGTGTCGCTATGAAAAATTCAAATGCCGTTGCCAATAAAAGCCAATAAAACTCATAAAATAACTCAAACAGCAACAAAAAAAAAAAGAAAAAGTGCTGCCGGTGGCTTGGTGGCTTGTTGAACTGTTGCCGTTTGTCGGTTGTCGGTTGTTGGTTGCCATTGCGGTTGCTGCTGTTGCTACTGCCGCTGCTCGTTCAAGTGTTTTGTGTCGCATGGTCATGACCCATGCCACACCTCACTCTATTTGCTAATGGAGCTATTGAAGTGATGCTCAAGAGTCGCGACGAGTTCTATCTAAAGTGCAGCTGTATATTTCTATGTCTGTGTGTTTGTCTCTGTGTATATTTGATGTATGTATGTCGCTTGTGCAAGATTTCACGTGTTGGCTGTCATCTATTTCAACTCTTTTGCATTGCACTTGCCACAAACTCTGGCAACTTCTTCAACTTCATCTATTTATAAGTATAATGCTGCATGCAACTAGCGGTAATAGATATTGTATCTGACGTCTACACCTGTTGCAAATATATCGTCAGCAAAATGTCTTCAATTCAACTTGACAAAATCTGCGATAAAGTTCTGACATTTTGACTTTATCAGAAAGACTAAAAATTCAAAAGAAAAGTCTAAACTGAAAATGTAATATAAAAAATTTTAAGTAGAAAAAATCAACCTAATCTTATTTAATACAAAAATTATTCTAATAAATTATATACATTTTTTTTTATTATTTATTTATTTTTATAATTTTTTATACATTTCTAGAAAATTTTACACAATTTTTATTTAATTCAAAAATTATTTTAATAATTTATTAAAATTTTTATTTTTATTTATTTGTTTTTTTAATTTTCTATTTATTCCTTTAAAAGTTTGTTTTTTAATTTAAAAATTATTTTCATAAATTACAAACAGTTTTTATTTTATTTATTTTTTTTTTGTTTAATTTCTTATTTATTTCTAGAAAATTTTACACAATTTTTATTTATTTCAAAAATTATTTTAATAATTAGCAAACAATTTTTTTTATTATTTTTATTTATTTGTTTTTTAATTTTTTTTCTAGAAAATTTGACGCAATTTTTTTTTAATTCAAAATTTTTTTTTAATAACAATTTTTATGTCATTTTTATTTTTTTTTAATTTTTTATTTATTCCTTGAAAATTGTACACAAGTTTTTTTTTTTTAATTTAAAAATTATTTTAATAATTTTATTATATTTTTATTCAAATTTTTTAATTTCTTATTTATTTATAGAAAACTTTATTTTATTTTAAAATTATTTTAATAATTAGCATACAATTTTTTTTATTTTTATTTATTTGTTTTTTAATTTTTTTTCTAGAAAATTTTACAAAAATTCAAAATTTTTTTTTTTAAATTTACAAATAATTTTTTTTTATATTTATTTATTTTTTATAATTTCCCATTTTTTTCGATCAATTTACAAACAGGATTCACATAAATCACAATATTCAAAATGCCAGCGCACACAGCATGACAGCGTTTTCTATAAAGTAACAACTAAAGATGCAAGCCACAGAGTATGCAAGACTATGAAATACCCCATTGTGAAAAGCACTGAATACTATAAAAAAAAACAATTAAATTATTGAATTTATGCGAATAAAATAAAAAAAAATCTCATGGAAATAAAATGAATAAAAATATAAAAAAAAATTAAACATAAATTAATTAAAATATTAAAATAAAAATATAATCAAAATTAAATATAAATTTAAAAAAAAAATAATGAAAGAAATAAATTAAAATATTGAAATAAATAAATAAATATTGCATTAAAATTAAAATTAAATACAAATACAAATAGTTTTGGAAAAATAAATTCATTAAAATATAAAAATATATGTAACAATAAAGTTAAATAAACAAATAAAAATAATTTAAAAAAAAAAACATAAATTCATTAAAATAAAAATATATAAAAATAATAAAATTAAATATGCAAATAAAAATAAATAAAAAAAAAATAATAATTAAAATTTTAAAAAATATATATGTACATAAAATTAACATAAAAAAATAAATAAATTCATTAAAATAAAAAGGAAATATATAATAATAAAATTAAATATGCAAATAAAAATAATTTAAAAAAAAAAATAATTAAAATATTAAAAAATATATATGTATATAAAATTAACATAAAAATAATTTAAAAAAAAATATATATTCATTAAAATAAAAAAAAAATATGTAATAATAAAATTAAATATCCAATTTTATATACATATATATTTTTTTAATTTTTTAATTAATTTTTTATTTTTAAATTATTTGTATTTGGATATTTAATTTTATTATTACATATTTTTTTTTTATTTTAATGAATATATATTTTTTTTTAAATTATTTTTATGTTAATTTTATATACATATATATTTTTTTAATATTTTAATTATTTTTTTTTTAAATTATTTTTATTTGCATATTTAATTTTATTATTATATATTTCTTTTTTATTTTAATGAATTTATTTATTTATTTATGTTAATTTTATATACATATATATTTTTTAAAATTTTAATTATTATTATTTTTTCTTATTTATTTTTTAAATACATATTTAATTTTATTATTATATATATATTTTTTTTATTTAAATGAATTTATTTTTTTTGAATTATTTTTATTTGTATATTTAACTTTATTGTTACATATATTTTTATATTTTAATTAATTTATTTTTCCAAAACTATTTGTATATTTAATTTTAATGCAATATTTATTTATTTATTTTAATATTTTAATTTATTTCTTTCATTATTTATTTTTATTTTTTATTTAATTTTGATTATATTTTTTTTTAATATTTTAATTAATTTATGTTTAATTTTTTTTTATATTTTTATTC